>JAQJVL010005732.1:0-33283 GCA_035578905.1 Stictocephala bisonia | reverse complement strand
GTATGCTTAGATAATGTTTACTTGTAACTAAATACCCGCTCTAGTAAAATACCTAGTGTATCTAATAAATTTCTCCACATCTGATATTCAGAGATATGGCTTGTAAATACTGTGCACTCCTTTTCACATCGGACATAAATGGTCTTTTTTTTCTTGTATTCCTCTAGTTGCCTTACTCTTTAATGTACATATACAGCAATTTATTTTTTTACAAGGTAAACAGACTATGGCATAACCTTGATATAATGCTGCATAATCTCTTCCTTTCATACAAGGTCGATGGGCCTTTTTCCTAAAGACAATTCTTCTCTCAAATTTTTGCTAACTGATGGTAGGAAAACCACCATGTTAATACCTTTTGCGACCATTATTTTCTTTATAAATAGTATTATTCTGCAGAACAAACCTTCCAAACTGTCCTTAATCTTGTAAGTAACCTACAACCCATTTTGAAAGTCCTTTTTTTTCTCTTTGTGATGTACTTTCTTATTGCTCCAACTGTTGGCGCCCTTTTGGGCTGTTTTTACATTTTTTGCCTTACCCTCGAGGGAGGGTGGGGGTTGTAGACTTTTAGGGCTTTGGCCCTTGAAGTAGGTCGCAACCGAGCAGCCAAACAGACTGCTTGGCCGATTCATTGTATTTTTACAAGAGATTATACACAGTAATCTACATTTCATATTGTTACATTTACATAGTCCATCAATAAACCGTTCATTTCAAAGTCAGTTGAGTGCTTCATTTTTAATTTACACCTTTACAGTTTATTTATTAATTGACACCACGTGCGTCCCAGGATCACCGGGCTTTCGTGCGTGGAGCCGATTCACCAACGTTAATGTATTAAGCATGTTCTGAATATGAATTGCTCAATAAAAAAGGCGTAATTTGTTAAGACCTTTTCACGATAGTTTTGTTAAGTTGATTTAATAAGGGGTTTAAGGTCAGTAGGATAGTAAAATAGAAGTGTGTTGATGTTATTTGAAATTGGTGGTGGTTTGTATCATTGGCTAGACCAGTGATCCAGTTTTGTTGCATGGACTTCCATGATGCATTACTCCCATCTATCAATAACCAGGTTACAACTTAGTGTGTGTGCGCTCAACATATATTTCCTAACTTTTCTAGCTAGCACTTTGCATGTTTTGCTTTAATTCCCAAGTGAAAACAATGTTTTACCTGCTCTCTCGAGTTGATAGGAGAGAGAACACATCCTGGACTTCTGAAGCTATTTATTAATAAAGTTTTATCTTTTCCACTTGCATGCAATTCTAGTCACTGGGAAGTTGATTTGTCAGAGTGCCAACATGTAAGCAGCTTACTGCAAGCTGTATGACATTTCTGAATAATTGCTTTGAAGTTACCTGTATTTAGTAGGGTTAACAAAAAGCTAACAATCACTAATATTGATATTAGAATAATGCATGGTTAAAATGGAAATTTTTGTCAGAAGTCAAATAGGAATTAGTGTTTCATAAGCATTGATTCTTATAATGGTAATCCTTCGAATGTTTCTCTTGTCTCTGTTGTTGGCCACATTAAAAAAATGTTTCTCAGTAATCAACCCTCAATATCACTGTACGTGTATGGGTGGGCCAATACCACCGTATGTGTATGGGAGGGCTGGTGGGTCAATACCTACGTATGTGTATGGGAGGGCGGGTGAGTCTACGTCTGATTCTACGTTCTCTGCAATAGATCATTTTTGTTTTGATCTCTCATCTACTCTTCCAGCCACGTCCTTTCTTTTATTTTTGTTAAACTTTTCAAGTTTTCACAGACCTTTTGCTTTTACAGATATATGTCAGTCTGGTTTTTGAGATAGAGGACTGTAATATTTGGAAGGAAGTTAACAACCGTGAATAAATTCTAGGCATTGTGCATCATCTCCCCCAAATTCTTAGTCATACTTTATCTCCTTTCCGTACTCTTCTTAAATTAACCCATGTCAATGGTCAATCACTCTTCTGTCACGTTGATGAATTTCGCACTATATTTGATGCTCCTCAATTTGGTATTATTTTAGTCTCTGAAACCTGGCTTAAGCCCCATATTAGCGATAAGAGTGAACTCATACACTCGTTACCCCTTTATCCTTCCGTCTTTCACCAAACAGACGCTTTGTTATGATAAGCTAAAACAATACTAATCTAACACCGAAAAACCTTTGACAAAACATTATTTAAATACTCAAAGAGGATTACAAAATAAAATAGACAGACTTCAAGTAGAAATTAGTAAACATGCACCGAACATACTGATTCTTTCAGAACATGGGCTTAGGAGGGAAAACCTCGAAACAACAAATATCCAAGGATATTGCCTCACTACAGACTTATGTAGGACTTCACATATGTAGCGAGGATTAGCAATGTATACAAAAGACAATCTAAACACGAAGATAGAAATTATTGATTCAGACAAGCTTGAACTTTCTTTCGAAACAGTGGAGTCAATTGGAGCCAAAAAGAAATAGATCACCCGCCCATACAAGCACGGTGTTACTGACCCAGCCGCCCACCCATACAAGCATGGTGTTACTGACCCACTCATACAAGCATGGTGTTACTGAAGCACATAATTTAGAGCCGAAATGTTAGGATTTAAAAAAACCTGCTACAAAATTTGCCTTTCTTACTTCTTTGCTGTTTATTGAGAAATTGACAGTATGATGCTGAAGAGATGTATAAATGAGATTTATTAACTCATGAAGTATATGAGTATATAATTATATTTTATGCTATATGGCTTTTTATAATATGATTAGCTGATTCATGCAGTTTGTACTGTCAATGAAATGAAAGATATTTGATTTTAAATTTGTGACTGAGGACTTCATTATGGTTTTAGACATGCAATATGGCAGTTGTTCTGAAAAGTATGTCGACTAACTCTAAAACCAGGTTATCCAAAAGTAAATGCCACTAAACCGTTTTTGTTTTTAATTTAAAATTTCAATTATAATTCTGAGATTTGTTACTCTATCACTTAACAATGGGAATCTTTTTTTTGTGCCTCAATCCACATAATCAATCATCTAATGTGTGTGTGTGATTGTGATATGAATATTAAGTTTTCAGTGACCTTGAGCTACACATATATATATTCTACCAATCTGATAGTTAAATTGTTAAAGTACAAACATTAAGATAAATGATATTGTTACTCTAGATGGCTATGGCGGGTATGGACAGAACTATGATGCAGGTTATGGTGCACCTGCTCCAAGGGGCGGAAGGGGGAAAGGTACGTTACCAACTTTTTGTGTTTACATTGCTAGCTTTTTTGTGAGTTAAATAGTGAAACCATTGAAACGCTTAATTGTGAAAATATTTTTTTCATAGCCTCAATAGGTTCCATCCCAAATCCCAGCTGTCCTACCTTCTGTAGTAGTGTTTGCTTGCATGTGGTGGTGGTATTTCTTTTTTTTAAGCTGTACATTATTCATTTCAATATTTTAAACTGAGGTAATAATTGTCCGGATATGAATGTTGCATGTATGTTTGCAAGCTACTTTCGTTTATCAAAAAGAATCTATTCCTGGATTTATTAACTTATCTAAAAAAATATGTTTCAATCAAAAATGCCCATTTATATGGTTTTGTTATTGAATTTAAAAAAGGTAGGAAAAATAAACAAAATATTTTGGTGTTGGCATTTTTCTCTGTGTTAAAGATATTATTATAATTTAATAAACAAGATATTTGTTTTTAAAGTAATGTTCATTGTGTATTTCTTAGCAGGTGTTAGTTTATTTTTGATGTTTAGAGATTATATACACTATTTAATTTTTTTTATTAACAGTGGTTTCAATCTAGTTATGAAAATCTTAAGTTCAATTTGGTTTTGATTGAATTCAAATCGTTATTTGTCTTGTAAATAATACTATTTGTTTCTTGAAGTTTTAATATCTGTCTAATGGACTAGTTGTAAACTATTTATTTTGTTTGTATATTATTTAATTACCCCTTATTGAAATAGTGGTTTATATCTAGTTAACAGATAACATCTTATTTTGGTTTTATTTGAATTCAATCTTGATACATTTTTCTTTTTGCATTTGCAGTTTTGATTCTTGCAAAGTTTTAATATTTGTAAAATTGACTAAAAAAGTTTATATGTATGTAGATACTTTTTCAATTTAATTTTTTTTTAAGTTTATTGTACAGCTGAGATTTCCAGACATTGTGGTATATTATAAATAACGATATTTTGTGATAAGCAGAAGCCACTAACTCACATTATTTCTAAAGTGCGGTAACAAGAATAATATATTGAATAGGTTTAAAACATAGTTAAACCCATTTTCAAATTGACTAAAAAAAATTGCTTTTAAAAACCTTAATAGTGTTGCTCGTATATATAGGTTAACATCAGATTAATAATTGAACATTTTAAAATTATTTGCTAAATGGTCTAGCAAGATTTGAATAAAATAACTGGCTTGGTCTCTTAATTTATTCATTAATTCATTTACATACTTTAAATACATGTGCAAACCCAATTACATTAAAGCAGTTAAATGTATCAATATCTTGTGGGTTTTGGCATGTACCTAAAAATTCCAAATATATAAACTTTACAAGAAACAAACATTTAAAATTGAACATCCACTTGATGGCAAAACATTAAATTATCCACCTTTGAGAGTTGGTTTACACTCAGCAAACTTGGTGACCAGGCTGTGAACTAACACATATATTTATACAATAATAAAGTGTAGAATTCAGAAGTGGACAGTTAGAATTAGTAAAAGTCGAAACACATTGTTGGAATTATTTGATTTCTTTGATAAATGAAACTAATTCAAGATTAAGATTTAAATCGTGCACAACAAAACTGCAAAATGCTGATTGTTGCTGATTTTTTTTTTTTTTTTTTTTTTTTTTTTTTTTTTTTTTTTGCTATGGATAAAGGTCACAGGGGAATGACTTGCATCAAGAAATAGTACTATGCTACATTATAGACTCTTATTAAATTGTTATTTTTATTATCAGGTTAGTTTCATTATATAAACTGGGTTAAAATTCCTCCCTGATAATATGGTGTTTAGTTGAATTCTAGACGAATTGTATAGTATATTTGTTCGGAATGCAAGATTTGAGGCTGGCCTAGGTTCATTGGCAATTGTTGTTACAGCAGCAGGGTACGGTGGTGGAAAACAACGTGGAGGTGGTAGGGGTCAACGACATGCGCCCTACTAGACTGCCCTCAAATTTTCCTCATCTGTCATTTTTTTTAAGTGTCTGGTGAGTAGTTATTTGTCTTAACTTTGCTTTCCTACTCATTCAATTCCCCACCCCTCGTTTTTATATTACAGAAAATGTTTTCCAAATTATGAAAACTATTCAAATTATGGTTTCACTTTTGACTACTAAAATGCAGTGATTAATGCTTGTATTGCATGGTTGTATTTGTCTTTTCAATTAACAAAAGTTTGTAGCCTAATTGGCGAATAGTCAGATGTATTAAAATTAATTTTGAAATTTCTAAGAAACTTCAGATATTTCAAATTTGTTCTAGTTGAACTGTCATTTGAAAAGATTTTACTTGTAGCCTTACTATTATTTGAGAGCTGTATGGCCAATACAGTGACTTCATTGAATTTTGATATTTTTTTGATATATTTTCAAGAATATATACATAATTCTCTACAGGCAGATGTTTATAAAACAGCCCTCTTATTTAGTTGGAAGACGACAATAATTTGTTTTTTCCATGAGGCAGAGGGTGTTTTTGAACTATTATTAGATATTTTTCCAGTTAGTTGCTGACCAACAAATGTTTAGGAAGAAAGAAACAGTTTAATATAAGCAACTGTTACTCTTAAATGTTAACTATCCCTAATTTCTTGTAGCCAGTAAATTTGCAAAATTGGTAAATTTTTCTGAAGTCACCTCCGTCCAATGCTACATATTCCAATATGTTGCATAAAAAGGAGTGTCTTGATATTCTCAATCATAATATTTTCCAGATATGTAAGTTATTTTTGTAGGTATGACAAAGCATTAGTTTTATTTGACATGAGTGTGAGATTCACATGCACCTAACTGAAAAGTTGATGTTGAATAATGTTCTTGATCATAGAAAATTATTTTTTTGTTTCTATTTCAAATTTATTATGGTAACAGAAATTACTATTGTTGCCACTCTTAAAATATAAGTAATGATAATAGCTTTGTCTTATATAATTAATTATCAGTTTGTATGTCATATAGTGATCTTGATGTTAAAATAAATTAATTTCCTGTAATTTTCTTGTTTCAGATAAAGTTCGTGTCGATTAGTTCGCTGAAAGCCACATTGAATCATTCCATTGAAGTTCAGTGATGTGGTTACAAAATGACTGCACTGAGTGCTTTGTGATTATTTGTGTATTTATAATGTACAACTTATCATAACTTGTTTGTAAATCTTTTAGTTTAGAACTCGTCCATTGATACATATTTTCTTTTTGGAAATATGAAAATATTACTGGTCTGTAATAAATCAATTTTTAGATTTTATTATACACAGTGATGTTTTAGTATTATAGAAGTCCTGATCCCATCGTAAGTCCTATGTTAAGTGTAAGCTGCTAACAATAAAGCCATTTTCAGTAAAATGCATGGTGTAGTTAATCTGAATTTTCTCAGTGAAAATTGTAGCACATTTTTCACTAATAAATAGCCATTTTTAGTTACAGTTATCAGAAAGCAGGTTGGTCAACAGCAGTTAACAGCAAGTGCTTTTCTATATTAATTGCTGTCTGTAGCTCTCTTGAACTGTTGTGATGCTGCAAATGTGAAATAGATTTTCTAAATAAGCTAAAACAGCTTAGAAGCAGCTGGTTTATTGAAGTAAGCAGCTATTAAACAGTTACCTGAACTATTAAAAACCCTATTTTCCGTCAGGGGTCGGGACCATGGCCATGACGGATTGGAGAATAGACTGATTATAGAGAATTCACCCTAACACACTTATATCGCTGGAAACTTATTAATAGTGCTTATGTACGTTAAATTTAAATGCTATATAGTACATATTAACAAAATGAGAATGAAAAGGTTAGAAAAAATACATGTTTCAGAATGTATGTACTGCAGGTCACAACTACCCTTTCATTACAGTAGGCCTAGTTTGAATGTAAAACATAAGCTTGTACATTGTGTAATAAGCAGAAAAATTAATTATCAACATTATTAAAACCAAACTGCAGTACAGAGTAACATATTAAAGCCTAGTTCCCAAGGCTAGTAGTGTTTTCTAAGACATCAGGCGGCCTGATGTCGGTACACGAATAGTGTGTTGCTGCGACTCGCATTGTATCATAAGGCAGGACCGTTCCAACGGCCCGTGAACTGTGTAGGCGTCGCAGATTAAAACTTCATCTTCGACAACATGCCTTAGTAATGCTGTCTCTTTCCCCGTGTTGTACAAGTCCTGTTCAGGCAGCCCCGGACGGTCTGTCCGTACGTCAGGCGTACACAGGTGACCTGTCCCAAAGACTTATCTGTTAGATGGTAGATGAGGCCTTACGTTGGAACAGGCTTATGTGGGCTAGACGGCTGGAAGGGGAATTGTCATCTTCTAGACAGATGAGTCATATGGCAACTGTCATATCGTGGCACGATGAACTCAGACACTGACAGATAACAACCTGGTGGAAAATAGGGTGACTGACAATAGGGTTTTCACTGTACCTGCTTTTCAGCAGCATCTATCCCCGCCCAACAGTTACAGAAAGCAGGTTGACCAACAGCAGTGAACAGCAAGCGATTTTCTAAATTAGTTGCAGTCTGCATCTCTCTTGTATGTAAAGTTTATTTTTATATTATACATATAATATTAACTAGCTAACAGTTAAATGATTAATAAATTTATGTTTTAAATTGCCTTCCTTTGTACTTGTAGGATATGGTGCATTATCTCTGCCTCTTCTAAGGCTTAATAAAAACCACAAATTGTATATGTGTGCATCAAATCAAAATTCTTGTGCATCGCATCGAAAGAAATTTGCTGCATCACACACCCCTAATAGTTTCCTCACTAAAAGTTGGCAAAGTTGAGTTTTGTAAAAAAGTTCCTCCCATTTAAGTATGATTAAATAAGCAAGAAACTTTGCACATTATTTACCATCACTGTTATGGTTTAAAGAATTCTATATAACTAGATTTTGCACTTTTCATAACCCAGAAAAAATTTAAAATGCCTACAAGAAAAAGCTTACCTGTTTGCACAGTTGAGATTTTGATTTTAGTTGAGTAGTAATATTTAGTTTATATAACACCTAATTAAATATTAAAATTAACAATTAAATTATGTACAAAAAGTATTATATACATTTTTGTGGTATATACTATAGCAGGGTGGCTACTCGCCGGGAATTTCAGGAAAACCGGGAATTGTGCTTGAATTTTACGGCGCCTTGAAAAAACCTGGAAATATGCTTGAATTTCGGTAACCATCGGGAATTCTCGTCGAGCGAGACGAGAGTAATCAGGTGACGTCAGGAAGGTTCGGACTTCAGGGCTCCAGTTAAACTCAAGTGATAAGTTCGGGAAACATCGTCAATCTTCGTATGATAAGACACGAGTCGACTCGGCACATTGATATGTTCAAAATAATACGCATGGAATAGTTTGACAAAACTGTTGCAACCGAAACAGTTTTGACGTCGAAACAGTTGAATGAAGCTGTTGCAGACAATATGATAGCTTCACCCACCGCATTTTGCCGAAACAGGCAAATCAATCCAATGTCAAGCGTCGTCTCTTAGATTTGTTGACATTCTGTTGCAACTTACGCTGCAGGTTAAAGTTGCGACTAAACTTTTTGAGTTATCGTTTTGTTCTATTGATATCCGACGACGCTCACTGTTGCTGTCTGTTCTACTGCAGCCATTTGCAAAATTTTGAAACGTTTTGGTGCCGAATTACTGTTTCAATGAAACTGTTGCGTTCTTTTTAAATAACGAAAATACATCGACAACAGGCTGGATGTTTACCATTACCGGCAACAACAGGTGGGCAACAAGAAGAGATAATGTGAACGGCGTGTTTTGTTAATTAACCTTCCAGTTTATTTATTCAGCTATTATAAATAAAATGCAGAATTACTTAAACAATTTATCGTTGGTAAAAACATTAATAATACAGTTCATTGGACGTTGTTTCAAGTGTGGAACGTTTTGTGTTGTAGTTTATTGACTTAAAAGTCTAGGCCTACTAACTCTACAATCGTAATTTTTGACAAACTGTTTTAGTTTTGTGTGAATTATTATTTATTAAAACCAACAAGGTTATTATGTAGTTTCTTGCCACCAAACAAAATTTGAAAACTACCTGAAAAGGGTAAATAATTGACTACAATTTCGTGAGAATTTTTTATTCTGTGGAAATCGTTTTTACCGAACAATTCGAAAAAACTAATGTCATTTTAGTATTTTTGATATATTTCCGTTAATTTAAATGATATTTTTTAATTTTTTATTTTGATGTGTTGTTTTTGCGCTAAATACGAATTTGAAATCCATTTTGGTCTATACAAATTATTTCTCGAGATATAACGGAAAAACTACTTTCGCGGCGAATCACGATTAGCGATCATTATATACATCAGATTTAAACCACAACAAACTGAATTCACCCATACTCCTGCTGGAATGACGGACGATAGGCCGTCACCTCCGCCAGGCACAATAATTAAACGCAAATTATGTCTATTTGTTGAGTAAAAAGTCATGATAAGCTCGGTAATGTTTGGTTAGGTCATTAACAGGCCGAAAAAATAATGTTACCGGATAACCCAATTATATATTCGTGATCAGCAGGAATTTACGTATTTTACCGAAAAATTCGGAAAACTAATACCACAACTTATAGTATTTTCGACATATTTCTGTTAATTTAAATAGTATTTTAACTATAGTTTTTTTTATTTTGATGTGTTTTTTGTACTGAATACGAATTTGGTCTATTACCATTATTTCTTGAGTTATAACGAAAAACTACTTTCGCAGCGATTAGCGGCCATTACGCGATCATTATATATAATAACTATTAATCACAAAAACCAAATTCATCTATATTTCCGCCGGAGTTACAGCCGCAGGCCGTCACGGAGGCCAAACACCTGAATTTAACGCAAATTACGAATTTTTTTTTAGTAAATAGGCAATTAGGATAAGTTATGTTTGGTTAGGTAAGTATAAAATGCATTTTTCAGGCTAAATAAATAATTTCTTTTTTTTCACTATAAGATAAAAAAACTAGTTTTTTCGATTTTCCGTTAAAAAAGAGTTTTCTGCGGATGAAATCAACCTCAAAAAAACTCACATTTCACCACTTTTTCAACAAGAAATTGTATTTTCAGAGGTAACAAGAAATTGCATGGTTACCAAAACATGTAAAATGAAAAAAAGTTGTCGAAAAATAACGATTTTTAAATATGTTAGTTTTTTCACATACTTATCAGATAAAAAACTAGTTTTGTTTTCAACTCATCGAGTTATTGATATATCAGTAATTAATTAAAGCTGGGCCTATCGCAAATAATCCGTAGGCTTATTTGTAAAAATTGTATTAAAGTAAGCTAGGCATATCACTAGATTTTGAGCCTACTTATCAATGAAATAACAATTTTTAGGTAACTGCTAATTAAACCTAGGATACTTTTGCAATAATTCAATTTATTTATGGCCTACAAGATTATTGACATGCCTAGCTATAAAACATGTGCTTTTTTATGTATTTTACTTTAATGAGTGATTACGTCGATTCAGAAATATTTTCCTCTGTAAGCCTGCTTTGAATTTTGTTTGAAACCCCTTGGAAAAACCCTTGAATTGTGCTTGAATTTTTTTTACATGATTGAGTAGCCACCCTGCTATAGTTTCCTCACATAAAAAGTTTGTTGTCTCGAAAACATGTGATATTTTTAAAAAGTTCCTCCCATTTAAGTACGATTAAAAGAAGAGAAACCTAAAACCCTACATACTGCTTAATTTCGCTTTTCTGTTAGAAAACATTTTATTTGGCCCTTTCATAACTTGAATAAAATTCAAAATGGCTGATGAGAAAGAGCTTACCTGTTTGTACAGTTGAGGTTTTTGTTTTACTGAAGCTGTAATATTTAGGTTAGATAACATCAAATAAAATATTTATGTTGACAATTAAATAACCACATAGCCCCCTAGACCCCCATGATCTTTATAATCCCGTGATCCACTTTGGGAACCACCAGTAATAATCTTGTGTAGCCTGTGATCAACTTGGAAAGCTTCTGGTAATCAACTTTGGCAACCACCCGTTATCAAAGTGGAAAGTATCCCTGATCAACTTATATAGTTACCTATGATCAACTTGCGTAGACTCCATAATCATCTTGGGTAGCCTCTTGCTAACAACGTATGTAGACCTCATAATTAACAATGGTATCTGACCATCATAAACTTAGTCCCACGGGGTCAACATGTTAAACATACGTGATCATCTAGAGTAGCCCCCATGATCAACTTTTGTAGTCAACCGTGATTATCTTAGGTAGCCAGCCACTCTTGATTATCGTGGGAAGCTTGGTTAGCGCCCTTAAAATTGACTTAGCTTGCTTCTTAACCCATTTAAGGCCGGGCGAAAAATTTACTGTCACTGACAAAATGGCCAGACATTATTTTCAAGGTTACGGCCTAAAAGGCCAGGCTCAAAACAGTACATATTACAGTGTGCTACATATAATTCTACATCTCAGATTGTTCTGAGATTGTTTTATACAGACAATAAATATGTATAAAATTCTACATATTTATTGTCTGATTGTTATGAATTTTGTTGTCAAGAAATTTCCTACAATATAGTAATAAAAAAAACTATTAAAATGAAAAAAAACAGAATACACAGTTGCATTAAAAAATTTGATCTAAAAGAAAATTTAAAGTTTTTTTTTACTAGTTCTAGAAAAATTTTGTTTGGTAACAAAATATGTTTTATTTATTAGACTGTCTAATAAAGAATAAGTACTGAAAGTTTCAATGACTGCTCAAAAAATAAATTGCTGAGCCCCGAACATAAACTATGTGCACAGGTGCTATTTTCCTTATTTTCTAATTTATGAAATGTAATCTTATCTTCAATTGACTTCATATTTGAAAACATGTCCAAGTGGATGGCAACAGTACTTGAAAAGTCTAATATATGTCACACTCACATAGCAAACACGTAGTATTAAAAACTTACCTGTTTTCTATATTTACAAAGCAATATTTACAATGTTTATGCACATTGCATATTTAAGCACATAAATGCTTAAGAAAACATTCTGCATGAACACCTTTCTGACATTTCATACAGATGTTTCTTGATCTCCTCTGTTCCTTAGTACCAGAAACGGAGCAATTTTTTTGTCTAGTAGCTTTCCGAATTGCGCAACTGGCATGTCTCCTCCTTCTAAATTTGGTGGTACATTTTTGGTGAAAAGCCATTCCTCTGAAAGAGAGTCTATTATTGAGATAGTAAAATTTAATCTGGAAATTGGCTTTGCAGTACTTTTGATTTTATATAGAATATAAGCATTCAACACTATCCGTGAAAAAATGTTAAATACAAACTTCCGCCAATATTTTACTGAACACCTTTCATCTAAATATGCGTAGAGCATTTGATCTGTTGAATCAATTCCCCCCATGTTCTTGTTATTCTGGTTGATTATTTTTTCTTTCTTTTTTATGACTAAATTTCTGCCTCGTAATCGACTGGTCTCAATAGTCCCTACTACTAGCATTTGAGGAAATAAGTACTACCTGAGATTTTTGTGAGGCCTCCTCTGTAGGCTAAACCCAACAATTCATTGCTCCTGAGGTACTTTTTTTCACCAACTTTGTATTGACTTGTTAGCTCTTGAGGTAATCTTATTCTGTTTTTACTAATTGTTCCAGTCAAAAATGTCATTTTACTGTACAAATATTCAGCAAGAGGAATGCATGTAAAAAAGTTATCTGCAAAGAGATGGTAACCTTTGTTGAGGTAGTTACCCATTTCTAAAAGTTTTATACAGACTGAGTAGGCTAGGCCATGTTCCTTGATAACATTTTGGTCATTAGTGTTCTTTGCACCTTTTATAACAAAAAATCCCTTAACAGTATTTGGATATGGAATCGCAAAGTACCCAAAGTTTGATGCCCCATTTGTGGTTTTTTTTTCATATATTGCAGGAGCTGGGTGTGATTTTTGGTACCAATCAGTGATTCATCAATGCTAATGTTTTGATTAGGGGTGTAGTAATGGCAGAATAATAAATTTACGTGGTCAATCAACGGTTGAAATTTTGCAGTCGGGTCATAATCAGGTGCCCCATGTTTACCAATGGCATCATTATTGACTAAGTGAAAAAATCGTAACAGTTCTTCAAACCTGTTTCTAGTAAACATTCTGTTGAACCAAGGCGTTGCCTGTGAAGATTTGGCGTTCCAATAATGGTCAATAGTGGGTTTTTTTATAATCCCCATATTCAAAAGAACGCTGATGAACGCTTTCATCTCGACTACACTGGTCTTTTGCCAAATTTTGTTAGCATTGAAATAAGCCTGAGCATATCTATTTGCTTCTTTCACAAAGGTTTGCAATAAATTAACAGTGAAAAACAATAATATATAAGTAATTGGTTCAGAGTCAGATGGTGGGGCATGTTTTATTCCAGGGGATTCATTGAAACTAAAATTGTGGGAATAGCCTACATTATTGTCATCAATTGGGACCCATGTCCTATTTTTAGAGCTAGAAGTGTCAGCAGGAATACATTATTTCCTTTTGGCCTTCCCCTAGGTCTGGAAGGTGATTCGTTGTCAGAGGAATCACTACTACTCAAAGACAGTCTACCTGGGCCTACCTACATTAGGTGGGGTTATGTTCCAATTTCGATGGGCCTGGTTTGTCTAAATCTAATACAGGGTCATATGATGGCTCATCATCAGTATCATCAATAAAGTCTGATTCAGTATCAGAGCTAGAAGTAGTAGGCCCATCTAAGGGGGTAGAGGAGTCACATAAATTGATATCATCATCTTCTTGAAAGAATGCAAACAATGTATTTTCACTTACTGGTGAAGAACAAGTCGTTTTCGGTCCATTTTGTAACATAAACATCAAAACACCAATAACTAATCAAAATTTATATAATCACATCCACAATAAATAATAACACACTCCATCAATAAACACAACGAACTGTCAGCTCGTTGACGATTCACGAAGCGTCAGTCAGCTGACGGCCAAAGGTAACTAAATTATAATAGTTTAGAACATTATGAGGAAACTAGAAATGGACTATTCTTGTTATATATGTATAAAATGAAGTTTCATTTGAATGTTGATACGACTTATTCGGGGACTACATTGACGAACAGTGAGCGAAATAGAACAGAGCCGATAAATCGGCTCAATGCCGTTCTCAGACGGAAAACGATATCGTTCTCGGACGGAGTCGCGATATCGGCTCGCGGCCATTCTCGATATCAAACTTCAAAGCCGATACTTCGGCTCATGGCCGTAAAAGGGTTAAGATGGCTAAGAAGTATGATTAACTTGGGTAGTATCCTGTCATCAAATCACGTAATCAACTTTCTTGATCGATTTGGGTAACCATCTGTGATAAGCTTGAATAGTCCCCGTGATTAACTTGGGTAGCCCCTTGTGATAAATGTTGTAGCCCCCTCCCATTATTAATTTAATAATTCCCCGTAGTTAACTCAGATAGCCAACCGTTATCAACTTGGGCAACCTCCGTAATTAATTAAGTTAAGGCCCTGTTGTCAACTTGGGTAGTCTTGGATAGCCACCCATCATCAATTAGGGCAACCCCCCCCCCCCCCGTGATTAATTGAATTGGAAGCCCCCTGTCATCAACCTGAATAATCACCCGTGATCTTGGATAGCCACCTATCAACTTAATTATCCCCCTGTGATCTGGCTGAATAGCCACCATGATCAATTTTTGTAGCCAATTGTGACATAGTTAAACACATATGACCATCTTTGGTAGCCCCAGTGATCAACAAGAGTAGATCTTCTTTATTTACTTGAGTAGCAACCGTGATTATCTGAGGTAGGTGATTCAAGTGATTATCTTAGGTAGGTGATTCAAAACTCGTTACAAACTGGGATATTGTTTCATCGACCAAAAAGGAGCTGAAAACTAAATGTAAGTAATGGTCTCTCTTTTTGTTTTTCGTATGTCCCACTTCCGTTCGACCCGCTTTCAGTTTGTTGACCAGAGAAACCTCCTTGTCTCCACATCCGAAAGTTTGTCTATACGTGTTTTTTACTTAAATAACAATATTTTTGTAAAAACTCAAATCAATTTAACCAAACTTCAGAAACATGTTTAATATAATTATACCTAATAATAAAACAAGTTTGGTTAAATTTGTCTTATTAGTTTCAAAATGGCGGCCGTTTGAATTTTAAATTGGTTTAACTAAAGAAGTATTAATTTGTATTAAGATACAGTAAATTCCCGATAATTATGGCGTGTTTGCTGTGGATAAGCAGCAAAACTGCTGATAATAGTGGTAACAAGCGTGATAAGTTTAAGAAATGATTGTAGGTAATAATTATTACCTACAACAACTCAGCAGTGTGTTTTAAGAGGGCACCGGAGTCGGATTGAAAATCGCATTTTAGTTTGGCAAACGCCCACAAGGAGTGGTGTTTAGTGCAGTACGTTGTCTGTGTTGGTAGTTGGCGCTTTAGGTCCAAGGGGCGCTTCGTGGCTTGGCCGCCAAGGCATTTATTGCTCGGCCGTTCGCCCCTTACACCATCACTTCACTTTCTTTCTAAGTTTTTATAGAACAACAGAAGGGAAGGGACGGGTGACTGACACCGCCAGCCAAAAGGGTTGTCTTGGGCCTTCTGTGGTCCGCATGTCCTCATTCCTTGCGGTAGTACAAATAAATGGGTAGAGTTTTACATAGTTTCTTGTTATTGAAACTAATAAAACAAAGTTTATACTTCTTACCTAATATCATTATTACTGTTATGTTGAATTTAATAAACACAGCACTTAATGAAACTTGTTTGTTAAAATTAAATATCACAAAATTAGAATTAGTGATATTTAAAATATTTACAAGTAACTGACATAAATGAATGAAACCAGTTTATATAAGTGAATGACTAAATGAAAAATTAACAGAAAATGAGTTAAAAATAATTTATTGACAGATTTCAAGTAGGTACACAAGTGAAATAAAGGAAATTAATTAGAGTATCTGATAATTTAAATATAGAGTATTTATTGCTTATTAGTCATTGTATGAATGACAAAAATTAGTGCAATTAAATCTTAACAAGCCTTACCTTTTATATTTTTAGTGGACTCAGGTTTTTAAAATATTACATAAGTTTTTTTGTATTTTAATAATTTAATATTGTAACACAAATAATATTAAAAATATTGTCTTTACAAAAAAATAAACAGCAAACTGTAATCTATCTAACTTCTACAAAGCTTAAGTAAAAAGGATATTATAATTAATTACTAACCCGCGTATTTACATTTTATTCTAGTATTACCTGAAACTAAATCTTCACACATATTCAAATTCTCACAAAAAAAAGACAATAACATCTTAATGATGTACAAAAGTTTATATTTCAATATTTTAAAAATAAGAGTAAATATCGCATCAGCATATAATTTAATCAATATGCACTGTAATTGCTATTACGTTATTAAATCTATAAAACGATATAAGTATTTTTGTGAATGGCATACAAAAATTAAATAGTACTAATTTGCACCCTGACTACAAAATGATCATTATCTCCATTCTCATTCCTATGTGTATGCATTATCAGTTAATGCTTATTTTCTTTACTTGTCACAAGAAAACAAGATAACCATATTTCATGAAACTTTATTATTTTATTTGTGCACCTGACTATTTTCAACAACTCGTATAACGGTATTTTATTCTGTTTTAAATTTATAAGTACATTTATCCCACATTGTACTCAGCTAGTATTTTTTTTTTTTTTTTTGAACGAGTATAAATGATAAATTCGTTACATTGCCAACTTCCAAAGGAATACCCGATAGAAAACAACACAGCTCTCACATTATTCCACCACTTCACAACTACAGACAAGAGGCAATTGTACATTGGGCATGTGTTTAGGATATATTTTATACGCAATAATTAAACACCCTCTGTGTCATTTTTCGTTTGTATTATTCTACAATACAGTGATGTGTAGTTATATTATCGTATGTACTTATTTGTAATTAATTTGTAGTCTATATCCAACGAATGAACTCCCACTATCGTTGGAACGTAGAACTAACTCTGCTTGGGAGATGAAAGGATACTGTTGGGTTGACATGTAGTTTGTTTATCTTTTGAGTCAAGGTCACTGACTGCCTGAGTCCTAGCTGTTGAGTGATAGGCCTACGGTTAGTTTTAGTTCTGTCAGTGTTGTAGACCTTTCCAACCCTGAATACTCTCACTTGCGCAATGACTATGAGTTGCTACTTGAATGTTTAATCGTTAATAATTAATTCTTTTTATATTGAAATAATTTGACAGTGGATAAAACCTTCTTACACAACTATAGGAGAATTACTCCAAATAACATCATACTTTAGTTCGTAACCTAGCTACTTGGGGACAAAGTGTTTGGGAGATTGTAGGCGATAGGTTGGATGCTCGGTCCTCTTAATACCGACATGGCATCCGCTCAATGGTTGCTATTGGCGTGGACACTACTAGAGAAGTCTGGGGTGTCCATGTTGGGTGGTAATCATTGTACGGATGTTGTGTGGGGGAGATAACTGAGTATCAGGCTTGTCAATTAGCTGAAAATCAGACCAGCACTACGTGGTTTGGATTCCACGTAAAGCTGTAGGTCCCTTAGTTGCCTTGGCTGTTGGGCTATTAATAAATTGCCCTTTCTGAGGAACAGTTGAACTCAGTTAGTAACCAGACTACACTCAATTAATCATTCATATTCGCCTTAAAATACCAACAACGTTGTGTTGGCGTCTCATATGTAAGAAAGAATAAGAACTCTGATTGTACTACTAAGCATGTTCTTTATAAATGAACAGAACGAGTTGAAAATTACTTCTTTATCACATTAAACAATATCATCAATTCCTTAGCTACTATCACACTACAAATACACTAAAAGGTATAGCATTACTCGAACATTTACTATTACAATACTAATGACTAAACAATTCTTATGTATTAACAATTATAAGAAACTTAATACAACTTATTTTATGACATATTAGATGTATTACAAAACTAAGTTTAAAATAGTAATATAAATAACCCAGTAAAATAGTTATACCGTTATAGTAGATAACACTACAGATAAAACTGACGCATCTTATTTTTCTAACTTGCACAGTTACGATTTCCTGTTTTCAGACATGGAACCCCCAACTAAATACAATAAAAATAAAAACATAATCAATACACTCGGGCCCTAGCTAATGACTAAACATTGAACACCTAACTAAATACGCTAAAATGGACTGTGATTGTCCAAGTTTATCTGATTGATAAATTAGCTAATATTTACAATCCTCCTGCCGGAGAGAGTATTACTGATTTTTTCTTTTTATCTGTTTCTACTATATTGTGTGTAAGGAAATGTTATTGTGGCATATTGAGAGAAAGTAAATATTTAGTTCTCTATAATACAAATATTTCCTTATGTACATTGTTTTTAATTAAGTAATATAAATTTAGTAATTATGCATTTGAAACATATAGTTTTTTAATGTTGAAAGTAGCAAGATCATTATTATTATATATTATTACAATATTAGTTTAAAAAAATATTAAAATAAAAATGAAACGGTGCTAGAAGTTATTTTGATTGTTTCTGTCCCTCAAGCTTCTCGGCCTTTTGCTTTCTAAAAATGACACAAACCAGTGCATTAGTTTACCACATATCAACACTGTTGAAATACATTTGTGATATTTTTCATATGAAGTTAAAATTGTTCTGGCTATATCCTGTCAACAATATTTTCATTATGTATTACGCTATAACAAATGTTGCTTAAAATGTATCTCTATCAGTAACAACTTATTCAGTATGTCTTACTCTTTATACCAATACTTGTTTAATGTCCTTATCTCTATTAACAACTGTTTAAAATGCTATCATCTTCAGTGCCCCAATGGGACTCTGAAATCAAGTTTAACGTTTTGTCCTTGTAACGTTTTACAAAAACAATAATAGTAAAACTAGAGATACAACTTCAAAAGTCTAACTGACTTATTTCAGTGCAACGAACATTTAATTCTGCGTTCATGTATATGCACTTATGGCTTTACGTCTTATGACTCGTCTGCTATTCATCAATCTGATGATTTCCGGTTTTTGTAACGCGGTTTCATGTTTTTCAGAGCACGGTGTTCGAGCACACTGTACATGGTTTGACTTTTACTTTCTGTGATCACTATATCACTCAGTAACTCATTAAAAAATCTAGAGAAACCCACCTTCTTTGGCGATTGATATAATTAAAATCGGGATATCTTGATTATTAACATATGTTATAAGAAAATAGGTCAGTAACAGACTCGTAACAAATCTTTATAGGTTGCAGAGACAGTAACTACAAGTTTCGTAGTCTAAATTCTTTCAAAACATAATCGAACCTCGCTCACGATGAGTTGGTCAAGGCTAGTAACACTAATGCCTGGTATCTTTAGGATGCCGCAGCACTACCCTCTTGGCTTTGTTTCGTACATCCGGCATGGGTTGTATATCTGTGAAAGTCTGTCGCCATATGTTGTTGCGATGCCAGGGTTCACACAGTTTATATTACAAAAAGGTACATATACACCTCCAGATAAAAATTCTCATACTCCTACACATGTACTCTTACTTACTCCCAGGGCCATCTATATCGCAGGTGATATTTAGCCGCACCAACAAAGCCTCTCCAGATTGACCTGTCCTCTGCATTCTCTTCCATGGCTCCAACTCGCTGGTCCCACCATCTTTGTTTTGGCCTCCCACGAGGTCGCCTTCCCTCAGGGTTATTTTTGCTAACTTTCGTTAGTTGGGACTCTTCTCTCCTTCTCAACACATGCCCAGCCCACCTTAGTCTTCTACTTTAGACCTCACTCACAATGTCTGCGTCGTTATACAGGTCTCTAATCTCCCTGTTATGTTTCCTTCTCTACTCCCCTTGGTCATATGTGGGCCCATATATCTTTCTCAAGACTTTGTTTTCGAAGACAATTAGTTTTTTCTTCTTTCTTATTTAGTATCCACATTTCAGATCCATAGAGCAAAACTGTGATGACTATTGATTTGTACAACCTAATTTTTGTTTTGTGTGACAATGACTTGGAAGATAGTAATCTATTGCATGCATGAATGCATCTGTTGGCTGAATTTATTCTTTGCTGTATCTCAATTTCTTCTGCGTTTTTATTTGAAATTGTGACTCCGAGGTATTTGAATTCCGGTACTTGTTCGAATTCATGACCATCAACTCGTAGGGGGTCTTGGGTGAATTTTGGTCTCTTGTAAAGTGCATGAATTTGGTTTTTGGATCGTTTGTCTTCAGCCCCATTTTTTCTGCTTCTGTTATGAAGACCTTGGTCAGCGTAGTTAGATCCTCTAGCTTTTCTTCCATTATAGCTACGTCATCTGCAAATGCTAGAATGTTCAGTTTTCCTCCGACTTTAACACCCAGGTTCATTTCTTTTGTCTTCTGAAGGGCCTCCTCTAGAGCCATGTTGAATAATATTGGGTACTCCTACACATGTAATATTATTAATAATTTTAAATTCCCTAGCACCACAGACATTTGTATTACATAAGGAAATATTTGTATTATAGAGAACTAAATATTTACTTTCTCTCAATATGCCACAATAACATTTCCTTACACCCAATATAGTTTTTTTTCGCTTTCTTATTTTTTCAAATATTTATGGTACTGTTCTTAAAAATGTTGTTTGACATTAATTGTTATGTAAAAGATTAAATATTTATTAGTAAATAATTAGACTGAAGTATTATTGCTCTTAGTTTCTAAGTGTTTTTCTAAAAATGTCTATTACTTTATAAAACAAGACTAAGCCAATTACAATGTACATTGTCTAATCGCCAATGAATGATTTCGAAAATCTATATAGCTATATTTTTTATCTAACTTACCTCTGTTCTTCTTGGTGTTTGCTTGAGACCAATCCCAAGTCTCCTCTTCTTGCTTTTCGTGGATAGTCTTAAAAATGCTTTTTATCTTGCATGGCTTTAAAAAAACTACAACTATTCACGATACACAAACTTATAAAATATAGTACTATATTTAAACACTATTAATTATTATGTTTACGTAAAAATGTATTCACATAAGATAGAAATCAAGCAATATGTTTTAAAATATATCTATGACAGTCTGAAACTGGGTGGAATAGACAGAACTGCAGAGTGCAGACTACAAACGAAGGTGCAGCGCTCTGTGAGGACATCTCTGAACTTCTACTGCCCAATGAGTAACGTCTGCATGCAAGCATTTTTTAGAATTGCCTAAAATAACGACTAACAAATTATTATTTTGTTTAAATCGAAGTCTCCCCGTACTAAAAATAACAAGGATTCTAAGGAAGCAAAAATTATATTTTTATTACAGTTAATAACGTTTTGACTAGTAATTTCAAATTAGTCAATTATACGTAGGTTTGAATGGCAGTAACGATTTCTTAAAACTCAATTTGTAACAAATGTAAATTATTATTGTTTAAATTATTTACCTCTAATAATAGTTAATGACTCGTAGATTCAGGCTACTTCTTTATTTTTCTCAAGTAACTGTCGGTTAGGCGGTAATTAAAAAACTAAATATTTCTCCCATGTTAAACGGGCTGGAGTCAGAGAGCAGCGGCCGGCTTCTATCCGGCCCCCTCTTAATTGGTTTATACTATAATATATTAACATAATACATGATAAATGAATACAAATAAAACAACGTAATAATACATAAATGAGTTTTAACAAAATTACAGTACGTTACATATGTTGAATACTTACATTAAATTTTGTTTATCTATTTTTCACAATAAAAATCTGTCGATCGCTTTTGGTTTTTCGTATTAAAACACTTATCTGTGATTGAAGTTTCTTCAATAACAATTTGTCACAGAGTGATGAATCGTCTTGTTCTTCAAGATATTGTATAAGTCTTATAAACATGTCCTAGTGCTGTGTGATTTCACACATGATCTCCTCTTCCACAGTGCTCGTCAGGCTGGGCTGCAGCCATTAGCCAGTGTGGTAGAACCACGTCGTTGTCATGGCGTGTACTGTAGCCTCATGCAGATACTGGCTCTCTAATAAAAAGTTGTGTGAGGTTGTGAGGCTACCTCGTTACATTTTGATGACATTTTGGAAGGTTCTGTTCTGTCTATGATCCAACAGGCTCCGCCATCAACGCCCAAGCTAGAATTGCATTAAAATAGAACATGTAGAGCTAGTTGATTTTAATAACCTACAATACATAAAAACATAACAAATTGTTTGTTTTTTCGTATATGTTGTTTTTAACATTTATTTTGGCGGATATTTTATTTCCTATTTGTTCAGATTTACCACCGCCGATAATCGGGAGTTTACTGTAGTGCTAAAATAACTTTTTTGGAATATTTAAATACAAATTAAACAGAATAGGAAATTTTAAAATTGAACATAAGTAACTGAATTATTGCAAGTTTAGTTTGACCCTGCATATTGTTACCTAGTTCTGTAAACTTGCAATAATTCAGTTATTTGATATTCGATTTTAAAACTTAAAATATCATTTTAATTATTATTAAAATATTCTAAAAAAAGTTATTTTAGTACTAGCTTAATAGAATTAATTCTTTTTTAGTTACTTCAATTTAAATATTTTAAACGGCTGCCATTTTGAAGCTTGAAACCCAAACTTTTTTGTTATAAGATATATTTATATTAAACTAGATGTACCCGCCCGCTTCGCCGGTCATAATATTGACTTTTGATTGTATCATTGAAATGCAGCAACCTCTCAGTTTACATAGTATCCAATTTACAACAGCTGATGTTTTGTGTAGTTTACTACTGTACTCAATTATTTTTAATTTTGAAAGTTTTGCCTACCAGAAGTTTATTCTATTTGTTTTTATTTAACAGCTGTTAATCAAATAAATCAATCAATTAATATAGCTTCACAAGAAATCAAAACATAAAAATATAAACAGTATAATTTTGACATATTTAAAACCCACAGCTGATATTCTTTTTATATTTGACTCATTATACCTTCATGCATCCTGCTATTTGATTAACATTGAAACTTTAGAAGTCCAAGGGATGGAGCCCTGAGGGATTAAAGAAACGGGAATAGGACAGAAACCTTCCCTGGGGTATATAGAACAACTTCCCCAAGTTTCATGGCGATCGGCTGGACGGTTTGGTAGCGCATAAAGGATAGACAGACAAACATACATTGGATTTTATATATATAGATATGTTTCTGAAGGTTGTTTTTCCAAAAATATAGTTAAGTAAAAAACCAGTATAGACAGACAATAAAACCATAGGTGGCTGAAAGCCCTCCCAAAAATGAAAGAAAAGAATTGTCTATTATTTACTCTTGCGCTCATACAACAGAGTTATTATCAAATGGCTCTCTAGTAATAAACACTTATAGTAGTTTAGGTAAATTGTGATTAAATTTAAAACAATCATCTGATCTTAGTCTTTCCTCTGATCCACTGAACTTCCACGCCCATCAGTAGTACCATTGATTTTACTATATAAAGAGATACTCCATCCATATGGGAGAGTTTTGGTGAGGCCCCAAAACTGTTTCCTCTCTCGCATGCTCTTCTGTCTCTCTCACTTCCCTCCTCTCCAGTCAGCCGCCCTCCCCTTCCTCAGGGCCCACACACAAACATCACTGCTTAGATAATGTTTCCTTTATTCCACATTGCGGACGTTTGTTCGGGTTCTCTTTTTTACGAATGCTTGCATCTTTTTTGAATAATAAAGAAGAATTTGTTGATACAATTACAGTAAAACTATTGATTTTATTATACATAGAAGATGGTTCCGTCCAATGCTAAATTTTGAGGCACAGAATATGGGAGCGACCGTGCTGCTATCTGTTGTCAATCGAGTTAAAAAAGGGAAATTGCTTCAAGTTTTGACTGTTCAGAGCGCAACCTGTGAGCAGTAAAGGAAACTAATTACTCCTCTCATTCCCCATTTTATTTCTCTTTCTCGAGTTGCTAATCCGGAAGTACATCCTGTTCTCCACCCTGACTGCCTACTGTCGCCGATATTCTTCTTCCTTGTGGTTTGTTGTGCGTGCAGGCATCGCAATCTTTTAGTTAGGCAGGGATACTCACTACGTGGCCCATAACACTTTTTTGCGGACTTTAAATTGTGTTGAACTGCAATAATTTACTAAAGTGTAGACAAGTAAAATCAGTTTTCTGTTATTTCCAATTAATTGTTTTAAATAATATAGGATTATGCAATATCTTTGTTTTAGTAGATATATACAAAGGTTTTGTACAGATAATGTATGTATATAAATGTATATAACGTAATTGTCTTTTAAGTGAAAATATGTTAAAGTACCTATTTTAGTCTGTAGTACCGTTTAGTACCAATTCATACCTACAGTTTGGCATACATATTTTATATGTTGTAGTTGGCATACATAGTCCAATTTCTTCCTAGCTGACCAGTTATTAACCCAGTATTAAAAATCGTCATTACTCGGAAACGGCTCAGGAACCTATTTTTAATTATTGGTACCATTTAGTACCAATTCAGTACTAAAATTTGGAATATTGTTCATTGTCAAAGGCGAAAAAGGTCAAGGTCGCTGGCCCGGTAAACTTAAGTCTTCAATTTCTCTTTAAATACTGAGGTACCTATTTTTACTTATGTGGTACCATTTTAGTACTAAATCATGGTATTATTTGTTTGACAAAAATCCAACATGGCCGGGCCAGCGACACACATTTACTACAAATTTGCTTGGTGGGTTTGGATCCTTTAGCATTGCATGTGTATGGGGGGGCGGGTGGTTTTTTTTTCAGTCTCTCTCTCTCTCCTACTCACCTGAAGAAAATGCCAGTGGTGTTGAAAATTTGTGAGATTTTGTGTATTTTGTGTTTGTGACTACTACTCTGATGTTAGTGAACTTGTCTTTTAAGGTAAGTTTGCTGATGTCCTATCTCTCAAGAAATTGTGAATAAGTCCAGTCTAGGGTAGTTACAACGTTACTAGATTCAGTTTAAAATGCCTTTGGCGTAAATAGTTTAATGAAAACCTATTTTATATTATTCTACACAAGTAGAATTCTATACAAGGAAGTAAGAGGTTTACTTTGCGGAGAAAGTTTTACAGCAGTAAACATGTAAAGAACCATCTTTTTATACAATTAATTTTCTTAAATTTAACAATTTCATTTTATATTATCTAAACTACCCTTATCATGTGTGTACTTGAATTGAAGCTCTCGGTGAAACCTCCAGGAAAATTCACAAAAGTTACTTTTTTCACTCATAAACAAAAGTGAGGTATCAAATTAAATGTGTTCTTCTCTTTACTCCTAATATGCCACTACCCCAAAAACAAAATTCATGGTCACACAGGCCATGTATCCTGGCGAGACCGCAGGCCGAGCAAGACCCACAAATGGGACTAACAGAATGCTGAGGCGAGGCCATAGGCCCAGCATTGTGAGTGACGGGATTGGCACGCTAGTGTCCATGGCAAGCTACTCATGGATTTCCAAGCAAGTCTTTTGTCAATTATCTTTCACATTAATTATGTGTTTGACAGTTTCCACTTCCAATTTTCCTCATTCTGCCCTTCATATATTCATAATTGAAAACACCCATTCCACAGAAGCAGTAGTACTTGAAACGTTATAACTAAAAACAATATCATTCGTTAATTTAAATATTACTCCCTTTACGTAGAAAATAAGTAAATTATTATTACAGACAAAAGGATTGTTTTTAATACATAGATCCAATAAAAATAATTTATCCATACATTTATTAAAATTATTAAAACCTCTAAAGGAAAGGATTTTTGAAAATCTATGAATGTTGTCTAATTTAAATCCAACTTACTTGGTATACATAAGTAGAATTACACTAATTTTAGGATATTGGTGTATGTAGTGATTGTTTTTTCAAGTGTACTAAATAATATGTTTTGCCACTTTTGTGCAGTTATATGTGGCTCTTCTTTCGCTGCAAGTTGTTCCCCTTATAGTTTTAAAGTTTGTATAACAATATTTACAGAAGTCGTTTCATCAAAATTGTCATTCATGTCAGTACACTGTTCATTTATACTGTTTACATCCATGCCTGTACCTTCTATGGCTTGTGAATACAAACCTACATAACAATCAAATTTGTGTTCACAAATTTTGATTATGATGTTTGTATATAGTAAAAAGAATACATGGTAAGCAGTTATCCATTTTATTAAGGTATCAGGACTTTGAACTTGGGTTAGAGATAGTGCTGGTTCGAATCCGGCCTAAACTGGAAATATTTATCAGTAATATTCACCTTGTACTGTACTGATTCACCCCCTTACTCTGTCTGGATAAGTTCCTCACATAGATCAATAGTCAATGAGGAATGGGCAGGGTAAGGTTAAGTAGGAGATCTGCAAATCACATCACTTATGAGAACTACATACTGAAGGTAAACGCTGAATGGGCGTACCAGTGAACAATCGTAATAATAAAATCAACACTACTTGATGCTCTCTAATGCACATACTTGATGCTCTCTAACGTCTAATTGTACCGTACCAGTGAACCATGTAACAAAGACTTAAGAAAGCTATGGTATTTGTATTCTTCAAGTATCAGTTTAAATGATGTGCTGAAATGCATTTTTTCTGGGGGCTGATGATCAGCTTGGGTAGTAATCGTAATCATCCTGAGTAGCCACCAATCACCACATGGGTAGTAGCCAAGATGATAAAAAAACCAAAGCTTGACTAATTTGGTTTTCAATTATATTAACTCTGGTGGCATGATTGTACAACTTTTCATCCCCCTAAAGTAGACTTGTAGGGTTTTAGACTGTAACACTTTTTTACGGCAGTAAGCTGAGGTATAATATTGATGGTTTAGAGTTTAGATAGAACCACGGAGAGGAGGGTGAGCAAGCATAGAGAACCACCCTGTAGCAGAGCAAGGTTGTCTGCTAGTAAGATAAAGATAAGAAAGTAAATAATATAATAAATCATTAGCGTGACTAAATAGCCTCACTGTCGGGTCACCATTCACTTTGACAGACGAGACAAGCTTAATGGCTGAACCACGCTCAAGGTTATGTTTTGTGGCACCAGATTTCTATACTTTAGACTGATTTCAGTTTATTTCTTCCTTTACTACATCTAGTCTCAGTCAAGTACAGTCTCGTAACTTGTCAGTCAGTGAAAAATATTGTGACATTTGGACTAAAGGTAGATCTAACCATGTAGACCCCCAAAATATTTTTCACATTCACAATAAATAGGGGTTGATTTTAGAGGTTTGAAATTGAAATTTGTTCGTAAGAATAACATGGGCAAGAAGATTAATTTTTAGATACACTTGTGGCGTATAATTTTTTACTAGAAGAAACAAGGATTATAAGGGTAGCAGTTTATCATATCGTAGTTGCGAAGGATAATTTATCTAAGCGTCAAAAAACGAAAACCTCATTTTAATTCTTTTAAAAAAACGGACATGACAGTTTTGAACAGCAAGGACTTTTTTTTAATTTTGATTAGATAAGTTCGGCTGGATATATTTACCAAACATAAAGTTTGTGAAATATTTCACAAACAATAAAACAATTACTTGGAACCAAATTATATTTTAACAAATTTTAATTCTATGCCAAAGGAACTAATAATATAACAGGACCTTTTAATAACATTGAAAACAATTCTGTACACAGATTTTCTGAATTAGGCCATAAATAAGGTAAAAACTATTTTTGCCTTTTATATTAATAATTTTTTTATTAATTTTATATAACAAAGTTTTATATTTGGTCCAGTATTTTTCTTTATAAATATAATAATGCTAGGTCTATTTCAATATTTACATTGTCAAATAATTTAAATTATTTTATTCCATCATTTATGTATTGACGGAAAATTTACAAATTAAATTTATAATATAAACGGAGTCATTAATTACAAATAAAAGAATTTTTGAAAAAATTAACTAGGCTTACAGAATGACAAGTATTTAATAATTTATGTACAACAGTCAATTTAAATGCACTAAATATAGATTGTTCCAAATGGGCCACAGAACTTGAAAATGTATACCTAAATTAGCAGGAATTATCACCAGCATTGCCAATAAGATGGTTGCCTTATTCATGTGTGCCTATTTACAAATAAACAGTGTTTTTAACTTATTTAGTTATAAATATTACTTAATTCAATGTAAGTGTCACAGAGATTTGTATTAAGATACTATCAACTCAGTATTAATGTTATTCAAAAGAGATGCTAACAAACAGAAAACAAGAACCCAGATAAAAGTCAACAGAATTAAGGAAAGAAAATGAGCAATTATCGTGGTGGATCGGCGTTGCTTGTGGACCTGAAGAGGGAAGGACGGTCTGACTGGAGAGTGGGTTGAGAGGAGGGAAGTGAGAAAGAGAGAAGAGCATGCGAGAGAGAGAGAGAGAGAGAGGAAATAGGACTTAGTGCAGCACAGCGTGGGGCCTCAAAACTATTTTCAGGCCTCACCACAACTCTCCCATATGGATGGAGTATCTCTTTATATAGTAAAATCAATGGTAAAACTAAGTGTGACATTCACATTGAATAAAGAAATATTTATAACTGAATAAATTAAAATACCATGAAAAAAATCATAAAAAACCACTAATCTACTTCTATACAAGATAAAAATAGCTTTCATCTTATGGCCTGACAGATAATCTGTGTATAGGTATTTAATTTAAAATAGCATAATTTTTCATTTAATTATAAATGTCTGTTTTATTATTACTGTCTTTAACATTAACATATTATTTGGTTCCAAGTAATTGCATGATTGTAAAATATTTCATTGTTTGGCGAGTAGTCAGTCTTTAATTTTGTTTCTGAATCATGAAGAGTTGTGACTATTATTACTATTTGAGAAAAACAATCTGTCTTAACAATTGAAATTGGTTAGGAAATATATCCTGATATAATAAACTAGACAACTGATTATTTAGAGTAATGTTCATTATTTTAATCTCGTTGAAATTATTGTAACCTTTTTCATGTCCCCCTTTTCAAAAATACCTTCAAAAGCATTGATTGAATCAGACTATTGTAAACAGTATTCCTAAGGCAAATATAGTTAAAGTTAATACGTCAAGTTTTCATACACGTTTCTATTATTTTACTAGATGTGAAAGTATGGTTGAATTGCAATTTATTTATATTTTCAATTTGTAAAAGATTTATCCTTTTATAATAAATCTGATGCATCTTTATTAAAAAATATGCATCCGATTTATATACAGTATAGTATATTTGTATCAAGATCCAAATCGTGTCCTTGTAATAAAAAATAAAAAGTGATCTCCTGTCACAAAGCTGAATCAAATTATCGAGCCATTTAAGACTTGCCTTACTGATTCTGTTTATTCTAGCTAATTCCATCGTAAACAAGCGCAGGGGGCGCTCTGTAAATATGTGATCCATTCTTTGGATATACCCCCCCCCTGCACATGACTGATCTAGTGTCAATCCCCACTTATACTTCCAGTAGTTACATCTACACACACACACACACCATTAGGCAAAAGAACCAAAAGGAGGCCTAGTGGTATTTTTTGCGGATCAAGAAAAATGTCTCTTTCAACATAAATGAATTTTTTAAGTAAAATGTGTGTTATTTCATTATATACAGTTATAATTAACTAAACTTAAAAAGCCACCTTAAACAGTTCACCTTTTTATTTTTTGATTTATATTGATTTGTTGACTTCAACCTCAATCTGAGGTTGAGGTTAAGTGGTAGAGAGGACTCTATAGTCCTAACTTCGCCTCCAATAAAGCCATTTTTCATTTCATTTCAATAGTAGGGGAGACAGGAGTAATGAAAAATGAGTGATATGGAAGGTAATGAGAGTTCGGACAACTGCCACTGTGATCACTGTTATCAGCATAGGCCTATAGAACACTGATTTACGTTATCAGCATAGGCCTCTCTTGCCCAACAACATGTCTTCATTCAATATTACTTTATTTATTTAATATCCACTGTAAGAGTATGAATAATTATCCACTATTGGCCACTGTCTTCTTAAATTTATTAATAAAATTATAACAATGGTTCATTTAAGTAAAACAATATAAGTAACTTTAAACAAAACTTATTAGAATAGTTATTAAAACCTAAATCACGTTAAGGATGATTTCTGGTTTCTTAAAAAAAAATAATATATACAATATTTACATAATATATCTATGATAAGATAGAATACGATGAAAATCCATCATTTTTAAATAACCAATTATAAATTAATAATGAAATTATTTATTCCAGTAAGTTAATAAATACTGTATACACAAAACTATGGAACATCTCTAGAATTGGACTGGTAACACTTCACAAGTAGCGTGACCAGCAATAACATAAGAAATAACTAATTTTAATTAACTAAAGAGTCCAAATAATAACAAAATAAACTATAGCCGCACTGTGGGGTTTTTAATTATAACAATTTGAATATGACTTATTTACACAACTGAGAATAAACAGAAGAAACAGTACCAAGAACTAACAAAACTATATAAACAAATAACTATTACAAATAAACAATAATATAGTTAAAAAATAATTCGCAAATTTGGGTTTTGACCATATTTTGGACTGTAATAATATGATTTCAAATTAAAACAAATATATATATTAATGATAAGCATACACTTTAAAATAAGGTAAATTAATCTTAAGTAGGAGAACAGGGCCCTTTTTTAACCCTGGAATGGTAAGCAGTCGTAAATTTTACGACTCATTTTAAATAATTTTCGATAATGACGTCATTTATGCGTTGGCAACCCTGTCCGTCCAGGAGATCTCCTCCCTGACCCTACGCCTGCCAAGGTCAGTGTCGTCTTGACAGCCGTCCCCTGCACATCGTTTGTGATATATTGAGGGTCAGTCGTAAAATATACGAGTGCTTACCAACAAAGTTACTTTATACGTGTTGTTTCAAATATTGTTTTACGTTTGTTTATGTGTTAAATATCGTTATTTTCAAACTAATTTTGCGTTATTGTTTTGTGTAAATAGTTATAGATGTTGTACATGTGTAAATAGTTAATATTCTTTATGTGTAAATATTTGTGATCTCTGAAATCTTAAAAAAGAGACTCTTCCAGATCATCCAACCCATCAACAATACAAGAACAACTTGTAAAATATGTCCCACTAAGAAGAAGAGGATGACAACCAATCATTGCATTCACTGTCGTCAAGCTTACTGCAATGAGCACCGAGGAAATGTATGCTGTAAATGCACTGATCATGACTAAAATTATGGCATTGAGATCTCAGACAATATAATAATGTTGGATATATAATATTTTTTTTCAATATCTCTCTACTATAGCCTTTTGATTTTTAAAGTTGATTGTTTTAAATATCATCTCAATTTAAGAAAAAAATTTTTCTTTTTAAGCCGTAAAAGTGTATGTTCTTATTTTTCATTAATTTCATATTATTAAACTGAAAATTATTCAAAATGAACATTTTAAAACTGTTTTTCATTATAATAAATAGTTAAAACAATTTATTGTAGTTGTTTATTATTTGACTTCCTTACATAAAAAAAACTTTTCAAAAACATCGTAAAATTTACGAATGGTTACCAATAGTGTGATTTTAAATAAGCTTACCATTCTAGGGTTAATAACCAAATAGGTCAACTCTAGATCTGTGGGGAGTAACATAGGCTATACATGTTTAAAAATTATTGTAATTTAATATTTACATTTAAATGAATGGCAAACATACTTATATTAAACATCTGCGGTTAAAAAGATTGTATCGTTTTTAGTTGATTTTAGTCCGAAGTCTCAGTTAGACATTATGTAACCACTCTCTCCTTCGACATGTAAAGGCACCACGAAACTTGACTGCAACTTTCCGGCCATCACGACTCACGAGCAAAGTTCTTTGTTTGAGTTACATAATGTTAGCGGAATTGGTGGTGGGGGAGGGGCAGGAGGGTGTTTCGTCGCTGTTCGCCACGAGGATGCTTGCGAGTTAGGTGCACCTATTAATTTTGTCCCTGTCTAAATTTTTCGATTATAAAAAAGGCTTATTAAATTGTTTTCCATTTCAGGGAAAAGATGTTTAATACTGATTACTAATCGGGTTGTTTTCTTTTTTTGGTTTGTTAACCGGGGTTCAGGAGTTAGATGGATGATGAACGGATCCAATTATTTCCCCTTTTAGTTTCGGGCTCCTGTAGTTGTATTTATGTATTTTAGTAATGTATAATTTACTTATTTCAATAATAGTATGTCAATGTACTACGTACACCTGAGCAGGTACAGCAAGAGCCGTGAGCCAAAGATGCGCAGTAGACTAACGCTCAGACTTAGGAGTGGGGGTAGCGGCCGGCTCAGTTCACTGCTGGCTATCCTTAGTGACGAATCGCTCCGTCGCGCCTACATCTAGCGTTCACGTGCCTGTTCTGTCGTTCTTTAGTGTGTTATGTAGTGATTGATTATTGTTATTTTGTTTATATCGATATTAAATGGAAGCTCAGCAGCACCGTAAACTAATTGGAGGACGAAAAGTATTGCATAGCCAAAGTCGAGAGATTATTGCAAATGTGTATAAGTTTATGAAACGTGAAGCGGAAACTGGAGCTGCAATAAATATAAAGCAGGTTCAATGTCGTGTAGCAGAAGCCACAGGTATATCCCTGATGACTGTAAAGAGAATAGTTGCAGAAAACAGAACCGTTGTCCAGACTGGAACCAAGTTTAATACTCCAAATAAAAATAGGCACAGAGTAAAGAGCAAAACGGAGCTAGATGACTTTGATTTGTGCGTAGTCAGACGAACTGTAAATGAGTTCCACAAAATTAACGGTGAACGACCTACAATAAAAACTCTACTGCCAGTTCTGAGAAAAAAAATTAATTTTACTGGGAGTAAATGGTCGCTTGGCAAGGTTCTGCACAAGCTAAATTTTCGCTGGAGGAAATCAGTCAATAATAGAAAAATATTAATTGAAAAAAGTGATATA
>JAQJVL010005731.1:30000-33280 GCA_035578905.1 Stictocephala bisonia | reverse complement strand
TAAAAGTCAATGCTATTGACTTAATCGCCCACCAATACACATGCAATGTTATTGACCTACCCGCCCACCCATACAAGTGCAATGCTATTGACACACTCGCCCACCCATACACGTGCAATGGTATTGATGCAATGGTATAAAAGAACCTCTTTATGATGGCGAAGCGGTAAATCTAGCAACTCTACAATTGTTGGCTATTTGCAAAACACATAAAACCGATAAATACTTTGATGATAAATATTTACAATTATCAAATGTAGGTGATTGTGTACATGATGGTGACGCTGTAAATAAAAAAATGTTGGATCTTTCGTTTGAAGTGTGGACTAAATCTTATGACCAGAAATCGGAAAGGTTGGGTTCTGCTTTATTTCATTATATTCATAGGTCTGCAGGCAGAGCTGCAGATCCACAAGTTACTAGTAGAAATTATTTAGATTGGCCAAATATACATAACACGAGTGATTCAGCGTTAGAACCTGGAAATTGATATATGAGAGAAAAAAACATTTTAAATGTATATACTACAGATAGGCAAGATGAATGTTGCATTCAAAGCAGATTTTTTAAAGAGTGTGCATGTTTGTGTACATTTATGATATATAAATACACAATGGTGAAGGATAAGCGAAACAGTCGCAGTCGAGAACTAACAAGGAGAGGAGGAGGAATTCTATCAACAGCAGTTTCAGCTTTAACTAATCCTGTTGGAGCTATAGTGAACAAAGCGATCGATTTATTACCTGTGGAATTGCATTTGCCAGGAGGTTATCAATATTGCGGACCTGGAACGAAATTACAACAGCGTCTTGCAAGAGGAGATCCTGGAATAAACAAACTGGACGAAACTTGCAAAGAACACGATATAGCATATTCAAAATATAGTGATACCAAAAATAGATCAATAGCGGATAGAGCGCTAGCTGGAAAAGCCTGGCAAAGAGTAAAGTCTAGTGACGCGAGTATTGGTGAAAGAGCAGCGGCCTTAGCAGTAACAGCAGCAATGAAGGGAAAAACTACATTTGGAGGTGGTAGGAAGAACAAAAGGAGTGGAGGAAGAAAACCACCTAAGAAACGTGGAGGAAATATAAGGAAAAGAAAACGTCAATCGAGGAAAAATAAAGCCTACATTATGGTCTATGATAAAAAAAGGGAGGAGGACTGTACATAAGACCGTATCGTGTCATTCGTGTGTATTAAATGAGAAAAAACAATTCATCATTCCAAATAAGGAATTGACAAATAAAGAATTGATTAAATATGTTTCATGTTTAAACATCCCTTTCTTTAGAGGAGTTTACATGAAAGATGCATTACCTGATAGAATTTGGAAGAACGAGACTGGAATTGTAAATTTAGATAATACCGTAGGATCAGGCACTCATTGGATTTGTTATAAGAAATTAGGGAAAACTGTTATTACTTTGATAGTTTTGGAAATCCGCAACCACCGAAAGAGCTTCAATACTACTTTCGCACGGCTGATAATGTTTTTTACAATTATAATAGAGAGCAGCCCCAAGATACATCAATATGTGGACATTTATGCTTAAACTTTTTAGCTACAAGTGTTAGTCAACTTTAAGATGTCGTCGTATACAGTGTCATTGGTCGGTAATTCCTCAACATTGAAAAGTACCCTTTTTCCAACACTTCGTTTGCAAAAGGGAAAACTATGGGAAGCAGCCTTATTGGATTTAACAACGTATAATTCTATTCCAAATATTACTGAAAATGTTAACAACAAAATACATTACTACAAGACTAAAGATAAAGATGGAAAATATTCAAAACTTGAAGAATTTAGTTTACCAACAGGGTCTTATGAAGTAGGCAATATCAACGAAGTCATACAAAAACATATTGGTGAAGAAAATATACACATAGTAGGAAATAACAATACTATGAAAGCTGAAATTACTTTAAAATATTATATTGATTTTACTAAACCATACTCTATTGGAGGATTATTAGGGTTTTCTAGTTAAACAAATATATTAGAACCTAATAAAGTATATTCAGGGGATCACACTGTGACAATACTTAAAGTGAATTCAATAGACGTAACGTGTAATATTATACAAGGATCCTACAGAAACGGTGAAAACAATCATATATTACACACGTTTTACCCTGCAGTTGCACCTGGATACAAAATAGTTGAAAAACCTCAAAACCTGGTGTACCTCCCCTTAAACACCTGTTTAGAGACCGTGAGAGAATGAGATTTTGAGCACGTAAATTATAGAGTACACACAAAAATACATAGGGGTGAAGGACCACTTAATAATAACCGATTAAGACGGTGAGGGGTTGAATGTCACACATATATTTATATATATATATATATATATATATATATATATATATATATATATATATATATATATATATATATATATATATAAAGTAGACAGTACCTTGAGCTGATACACGGCGAAAGTCCAACACACACTTGGTCCGTCATCGGCTGGGTAGTCCACAAATTCGTGATGACCCCGGGTCGAGCACTAGGAGATGAGAGATGTCCTTGCAGAGGAATGAGCCAGAGGACACAGGTATTGTCATACACACACTATCTTGAGGTACACACACGCACGCCACAGTGGCACTTACACGGAGCGAGAGGTGGAAAAACTATATAAATATACGGTGACAATTATAAAACAAAGAATATACAATCGGATACAGTTAATACACTTGAGAAATGAAAGTCGAGATAGTTATTAGCGGTAATTCCAACTAACTCGAGGTTGAGGAAGCCCATGACGTACATATACGGCTGTACGGGGCGAGGGTTTGTTACGCACTGGCCGTGGCTGTCTGTCTTTTCGCGGCAAGGGAAGAGGGGGTTTGGCGTCTTAATTGGGCGAGCCAATCGCAGAGTAGGACTGTTGGCGCGGTTTTTACAAGAAAAGAAAGGGGAAACTATCTAACCTCCAATGCTATATTGCCCAAGTGATACCAAAGTAAAGGGGGGTTCCCCCCAAACCCCTTTTTTCCCAAAAAATTTTTTTTGGGGGGGGGAAAAAAAAAAAAAAATTTTTAAAAAAAGGGCCCGGTAAAAAAAAAAAAGGGGCCCCCCCAAAAAACCCAAACCAGGGAAAAGGGGGGGGGAAAAAAAAAAAAAAATTTAAAAAAAAACCCAAAAAAATAAAACCGGTTTGGGGGGTTTTTGAAAAAAATTTTTTTTTTAAAAATTTAAATTTTTTAAAAAAAAAATTTTTTTTTTTAAAAAAAAATTTAAAAAGGGGGGGGGGGGGGTTTTACCCCCCCCCTT
>JAQJVL010005731.1:0-25000 GCA_035578905.1 Stictocephala bisonia | reverse complement strand
AAAAATTTAGGGGTTTTTTAAATTAAAAAGGGAAGGTTTTGGGGGGGGGGTTTTTTTAAGGGGTTGGGGGGGGGGTTTTTAAAATTTTGGGGGAATTTTTGGGTTTTAAAGGGAAAAAAAAAATTTTTTTTTTAAAAAAAAGGGAAAAATTTTTGGGGGAAAAATTTTTAAATTTTTTAAAAAAAAAAGGGGGAAAAAAAAAAAAAAAAAAAATTGTTTTGGGGGGGGGTTTTTTTTTTTTGGGGGGGGGGTTTTTTTTTAAAAAATTTTTTTATTTTTTTTTAAAAAAAATTTTTTGGTTTTTTGGGTTTTTTTTTGGGGGGGTTTTTTGGAAAAAAAAGGGGGGATTTAAATTTTGGGGGAAAAAAAAAATTTTTTGGGGGGGGAAAGGGGGGGTTTTTTGGGAAAATTTTTTTTTTTTTTTTTAAATTTGGGGGGGAAAAAAAAAAAAGGGGGGTTTTGTTTTTTTTAAATTTTTTAAGGGGGAAAGGGGTTTTAAAATTGGGTTTTTTTTTTTTTTTTTTTTTGGGGAAGGGGGGGGGGGGAAAAATTTTTTTGGGGGGTTTTAAAAAAAAATTTTTTTGGGGGGGGTTTTTTTGGGGGGGGGAAAATTTTTTTTTTTTTGGGTTTTTTTTTTGGGGGGGGGGGTTTTTTTTTTTTTTAAAAAATTTTTTTTTTTTTGGGGGGGGGGGGTTTTTTTTTTTGGGGTTTTTGTTTTTTTTTTTTGGGGGTTTTTGGGGGGGGGGGGGGGGGTTTTTTGGGGTTTTTTTTTTGGGGGGGGGTTTGGGGTTTTTTTTTTTTTTTTTTTATTAAAAAAAAAAAAAAAAGGGGGGGGGTTTGGGTTTTTTTTTTTAAATTTTTTTTGGGGTTTTAAAAAGGGGGTTTTAAAAAAGGGGTTTTTTTGGGTTTTTTGGGGTTTTTAAAAATTTAAAGGGGTTTTTTTTTGGGGTTTTTTTTTTTGGGGGTTTTAAAAGGGGGAAAAAAAAATTTTTAAAAAAATTTTGGGGGGGGGGGTTTTTTTTTTTTTTTAATTTTTTTTTTTTTTTTGGGGGGGGGGTTTTTTTTTTTTTTGGGTTTTTAAAATTTAATTTAAAAAAAAATTTTTGGGGGGGAAAAAAATTTTTAAATTTTTTAAAATTTTTTTAAAAATTTTTTAAATAAAAAAAAAAAATTTTTAAAAATTTTTTTTTTTTTTTCCAAAAAATTTTTTTTTAAAAAAATTTTTTTCCCTTTTTTAAAAACCCCAAAATTTAAAAAAAAAATTTTTTTAAATTGAAAAATTTTTTTTTAAAATTTTTAAAAAATTTTTTCCAAAATAAAAAAAAAAAACCGGGTTTTCAACCTTAAAAAACAGGGGGCTTTTGACACTAAAGGGTGTTATTTGAAGATTTTTGATTTTCCCAAAAATTTTCATTGACGAAGCTTCCAAGTACAAAAAAAATAAAGGCAAACAACTAAAAAACAACATTTTAAATTATTTTTGCTTGGAACTAAAAAAATGGGCAAATTTTAAACAAAAAAAAAAATACGTGATTTAAAACTTCCCTCAAATCTACAAAGAGTCATCCCAAAAAAAAGGGAGCCCTAATGCCAAAAGGGTACAAGGCAAAATTAGATTTTTTTGGGGGTAAGAACACATATTTTAGGGTAAGAACCCTAAATTTAGTGGCAAAGGATAAAAGGTGGGAAAACACTGCCCGCTTTCTGGGCAATCTAGCGGGGGAAAATAAGTAAAATTTTCTTTCTACTATTAACAGTTTTCCTGGGGGTTCCCTAGGGATAATTGACATGTATAACTTAGCATCCTGACTTAAAAATATTTAAATTTTGGAAAAATGATGGGGATAAAGGGCTATTTTCTAAAGCGGGGTTACCTAAGGGGGGTTAAAATAACCATTGGGGGGTTTTTTCTTAAAAAAGGGCAAAGGGGGTTTTTTAAATTAAATATCCCTTTTCCGTAAAATTAAAATTGAACAAAAATTTCAAAAAATCGCCCGGGGCCCAAAATTTGGTTTGGGGACATAAGGGGGGCCCCGAAAGGGGACCATCCCGAACAAACCTGATGGTTAAACTAGGGGGTTTATTCATACCCCAAAAAAAAATTTTGAATTTTTTTTCCAATAAACTTTCATTTTTCCAGAAAGGGGGTGTCCTAATTCCCAATATTTAAGTTTCCACAGGCATTGGAAAAAAAGTAGGAAAAGTGTGGTTGGGGCCCAAAAAAAACCCGTCTGGGGGAAAAAAAGGTTTTTTATTATACTTGATAAAGGGGTTTTTAAAACAACACAATTTCAAAATTTGGGGCGTTTAGAAGAAAAACAGGGGGAGAACCGGGTGAAAATTGATAAGTACAAAAATATTATTATCAATTTGGGGAAGGGGGCCCAAAAATTAATTTGGGGGAAAATGGGGGTAAGGGGGGGAAGAGGGGTTTCATCTGCAGGGGGGCTGGTTTTGGTAAAAAGAAAATTTGTGATAGGAAAGGCAAAAGGGAAATCCAAAATTTAAAATTGGGGTTTTCCTGTTTTTCCAAGTTTAAAATTGATCCAAAAAATTTTTAAAATTGAAAAATCTTTTATAAGCTGGGATTTGTTATTGCGTATCCTTTCTCACCAAAAAATGGGTTACTGGGGGGATGGGGGCCAATGTTTTTAAAATGGAATAGAAGGATAAGGAGGGAAAGGGGATTAAAAGGGGGAAATTGGGGTTTAATTTGGGGTTGAAATTAAAAATTTAAATTTAAATTTATTATAAGTTTTTAAAAAGGGGGGATTTTTTTTCAATTTAAAATTTGGGTTTGGGGGGAAAAATTTTAAAAAGAAATTAATTTTTAATTTTTGGAAATATGGGGGGTTTGAAATAGAAAAGTTAGGGGGAAAAAGGGGGTGGGAAATTTATTTTAGTGTTTGGGGGGTGGAGAAACCTATTTATGGGAAGCAACCGGATTTTGGGTAAATGAATTATACAAGGGGAAGGGGGGGAAATAATTAAAAGGGTGGTTTTTTGGGGGGGGGGAATTCCAAAAAAAGGTGGGGGAAAAATTTTGAAGGGAAAATTTTAAAAGGGGTAATTCCATTTTTTTTACACAAATGGGAGGGGTGAGTAGAATATTGTTTTTAAAAACTTACTCAGGGAAGTACTTTCAAGAAATGGGAAACAAGGAATTAAATTTTTTTGAAAAAGGGGGTTTTCCTTTTAAATTTCTGGGGGGAGAAAGGGGCAGAAACACCGTTACAAATTTCATTTGGGGAAAAGGGGGTTCAATTTAGAGGTAATATTAACCCGGTTTTAATTGGGAAGTAATTTGGGAAACGGGGGTTAGGGGGAAAAAATTTTTGGGTACCAAACCCCTTTTTTCGTAAAGGGGCAAAAGGAATCAAAAGGTGGGAAATTTGGGAGGGGGTTGCCCTTTTCTTTTATTTTTACCCCAAATTGTTTTTAATTTGGGCCACAAGGGTTTTGTGGAAAGAATTTTAATTTTGACGAAAGAGGCAGGGGGTTTGGTGAGAACTCTTGAAAATTTAATGAGTGTTAAAATTGGGGAAAAAACCCTTTTGACTTTAAAAAAATATAATTTAAATATATGGGGAAAGACCCCCTGATCCAAAAATTTCCTTTAATTTTTTTCTCACTTTTTGTTAAATTTAAATTTATTCATGTTTTAAAAAAACCATTCCCTTTTTAAAAATAAAGGGGGTTTATTTGAAATTAAATTTAATGCCTTTTTAAACTAAAACCAACTTGGGGGAAAAATACCCAAACCCTTAAATTTTAAATATTTTTAAAATTTCTTTTTTTGAAATAAAAGGTTACAAAGGTTTTGGGGTTTAAGACAAAAGGGGTATTAGAAAAAAGATTGGAATTTCCTAGCCCAGGTTTTATTTTTTAAAAGGTTTCAAGGTTTAAAAAAAATTATTTTAAAATAATAATTAGCCTTGGTTCCTTTGGGGGTTAAAAATTTGTGAATTAGGGTTTGTTTGGCTTTTTTAAGGGGGTTTTCTGTAAAAATCCATTTTTTTTTATTTACTGTTGGGGCCCCCGGGGGGGTTTGGGGGATTTTAAGGCTTTCCCCAAATTTTAATTTTGAAACGGGGTTTTTCTTTTTTTTGGAAAAAAAGGTTAGGAATTGGCCAATGGGGGAAACAAAAACGTCTTTAAAGCGGGGTTCCCCTTAAAAATTTTAAAGTAATATAAAGTTTTAAAAATTTTGGGGAAAAGGTTTGTGGGGTTTTTTTGGGTGGGGTTTTTGGGGTTTTAAACAATTAATAGGTGGTGGTTAAAAATGGTTGGGGGTTTGTGGGGGGGGTTTTTTTTTTATTTTTTGTTGGGGGGGGGTTTTGGGTGGGGGCTTTTAAATTTTTGGAGGGGGGGGGGAAGGAATTTTTGGAAGGAGGGGGGTTTAAAGGGTTTTTGGGGGGGGGGGGAGAAAAGGGGGGGTTTGGGGGGGGAACCCAGGGGGGTTTTGGGGGGGGTAAATTTTTTGAAAATTTTTTTCCCCTGGGGGGAAATGAAAATTTTAATTTAAAAAAAAAAAGGGGAGGGTTTTAATTATTTTTTGGGGGTTTTGTTTTAAAATTTTTGGGGGGAAAAATTAAAATTTGACAATTTAAAAAAATTTATTATTATTTTTAGGGGGGGGGGGTTTATTTTAATTTTTGTTTTATGGGGTATAATGGGGTTTTATTGGGGGTTAAATTTTTTAATAAAAAAAAATAAAAAAGGCTTAATTTTTCAAACCCCAAAAAATTGTAAACGAAAAAAAACCCGTAGTAAGCAAATTTGTAAAACGGTTCCCCAACATTAAACAGGTAATCATCATGCATTCCAAAAAAAAAAAAAAGGCACAACAACCCTTTAAAAAAAATTACCCCTAAAAAGGTACCAAATTGGTTTTAAAAAACCAAATTTTAAAACCAATCAAATCTCTTGTTACATTACAAATTTTAATCTATCAGAATTCTAAAAGGCCATAAAATATGTTTTTTAAAATAATTAAAAGGGGCCCCTTAAAATTTAAATTTGGGTTTTTGGGGTTTTTAAAAAAATAATAAATAAAAAAAATTAACTTTCAATTTTTGGTTAAAACCCCTTTTTTTCCTAACATTGGGGCCTTGCCCACTTTTCTTCAACATCATTTGCTATGCACCCAAACTTTTCCCCCAATTAAAAAAAAAAGACCTTTTAAAACTTAAACCCCCAAATTTTTTTCTAAGCCCAACCTTATTCCCACCACATTTTTTATGAAAAAAAAGCGAAAAATTGGTAAAAAAACCTGCCTTAAAATTTGGGAAAATTTGTTGCGGTTTTTTTCCGGGGGGAAGTGATTTCGGGATTGAATAATGACCCAATTTGTACGGTATTTAGGGGATTTGGGAAAATAAATGTAAACCTTTTTATTGAAAAGGGGGTAGGGTTTTTTAAATTTTTAGGGGTTAAAACCATTTTGGGGTTATTTAAATTAGGTATAATTTTTTTGGGAATTTTTAAACATTTGAAATTTAGGGGGAATTCTTTGGGCTTTTTTTTTTATTTCAAAATTTTTTAAAACTTTTTTTAGAAATTAAAATTAAAATTTTTGGTTGGAAATTTGGGAAAAAAAAGGGTTTTTTTTAAAAAACTAAATAAGGGGGGAAAAAAAAAAGTCCATAAATGGGGTTTTTAATTTTATTTAATTTTAAAATTTTTTAAAGGGGGGGGAGGGGGGGGTTTTAAAGGGTAAAAAATTTGGGGGTTTTTTCCAACACAAAATTATTTTTTGGGGGTTTTTTTGCCAAAATTGCAATAAAGTTGGGGATTGTATTTTATTGGGGATTAAAACCAGGGCCAAAGAGGGGTAAATTTATGGGGATAGATTTAAATTTACTTTCCATCACAAGATTTGGGTTTTTGGATTAAAAAATTCATTTTAATTTTAATAAAATTTGGCCAGGACGGAGCTGGAAATTTTATAAAGGAAGCCTTTAAATAACAGGGAAATTTTTGGGATTTCCAAATTTTAACCCTGGAAAAGGTTTTACTTTAAAATTCATCAAATCATATAAAAATTTTTTTGGTTTTTTTTTACATCTGAAGGGCCCAAAATTAAATAGGTCTAATGGGGGGGGGAATTTTGTTTTTCTTAATCAAAAAATAAATATTTTTTTAAATTTTTGAAAAGTTGTTTATTTTTAAAATAATTTTTTTAAAAAATTTTTTTTAAAATTGGTGTTGGGAGGGTTTTTTTGTTAATTAGTTTTGGGGGGGTAATTTTGGTTTAGCCTTTTGTTTCCGGGGGGGGTTTGGGGGCAAAGGGGAAACTTGTAAAAAATTAAGGGGGGGCTTTAATTTTAAAATTAAAATTAAATAGGGGGGCCTTTTTTTATTTTAAATTCCTAGTATTAGCCACTTTCTTTTTTCCCCATAAAAATGAGGGGGGAATTTGCCAAAGGTTTAGGGGGAAAAAAATGGAAAAAGGAAAAGGCTGGCTTAAATTTGGGCCCTAGGGCAAATTTGGGACTGGGTTGGTTTCGATTCTTTAGGGGTTAAAACCCAAAAAGGTGGGGGGGAAAAATTTCGAGGTGATGTAAAAAAAGTTTTTAAATTTAATTTTGGTAATAAAGTTTTTTTAATTTTAACTTTTTTTAAATAAATTTTAAAAAGGGGGGTTTAAAAGGCCAACATTGAAATTTCATTTAGTTTAAGAAAATTTCACTACCTTTAAATTTTACATCCAAGAATATTATTTTTCTCTATTTAAAGGAAGGAAAAAAAATAGGGTATAAAACTTAAAGGCATAATTTTTACAGGGGGGGTGCGTGGATTATTTTTTGGGGAAGGGGGGAGGATTTTAACATTTTAAATTTAAAAAACCCAAAACTATTTATTTGGGGGGGTTTTTTAGGTTTTTGGGGATTTTTTAAAATTTTTATGGTAATTTTTGACCTAATTTTAATAGGGAGGCCAATTGGAAAATATTCAATCAAACTTAGTCAAGTTTAAGGGTTTTTTTATACCTTTAATGGCCAAACCATTTTCTTTACAAAAACAATAGTTTTAAACAAAATAAAATCAATTGGTTTTAAAATTTTAAAACTCAAAGAAAAAACCAAGTTCTCAACCTTAAAAAATTATACAAAAACAAGGGGTTTTTAATTCATTTACGTTCCTTCCCCCCACTTTAAATAATATTTCTAAATCACTAAGAAACAATAAAAAAATTGTTCATAAAAAAATGAGGGGTCCGAAAAATGCTTGGGAAACAAAAAAGGGTTTACAAAAAAAAATAAAAGAAAAATTTTGTCATGGGGACAAGGGCAGAAAAATGAAATTTAAAATTTTTAACCCAAAATTAATTGGGAAGGGGGTAAGGTTGGGGGAAATTAAGGGGTTTACTATTATTTTTCACCAAAGGGGTTTTAAAGGGGCGTTTAAAAAAATAAAGGGTTTTGCGGGCTTGGGGAAATTAAGGTAGGGGTTTTTAGGGGGGTAATTTTTCCGGGGTTAAAATTGGGGAAATTAGGGGGGGAAAAAAATTAGTTTTTCTCAAATTGAGGGGTAAGGGGGGAAACCGTTGGGTTTTTAAAGGGGTTTTTCAAAGGCCAAACAAAACCCTGGACCAAGGGGTTTTTTTTGTTTTAAATCAGAATTTGAGTATATTAATAAAGTTTTGTAAAAATTTTACAGAAATAAAGAACAAAAAAATCAAAAATTTTAAAAATTTAAAAATTTTTTTTCCAAAAAGAAAAAAATCAATTTTTCCCCAATTTAGAAATTGGGGGGTTTTTTAAGCGGGACAGTGTTCAAAACGGAAAAGGGAGGCCTCCCCCCATTTTCGAATTTTCAAAAAAATTAAAGCAGGTTTAAAGGGGATGCATTTTGTTTGAATTTCCTTTTGGGGAATTTTTTTTTTGGGGTTTTCCTTTTTTTAGTGTGTTTTAAAAGAATCCGAATTTTCGGGGAAGTTTTAATTTTTTCTTTTCCCGCTAATAACGGTTAATTTTGTGTCCTTTAATTTTTAAAATGAGCAATTAAACATTCCCATCCCCAGAAAAACAATAATTTTTCCCAAATTGGGGGGGAAGATTGGTGGTCCATGGTTTTTGGAAAACCCCCGGGGAAAAGGGGGTCCCGGCCAATCCTGTTCCAAAGGAAATTGGGTACTTCAAGGGGAAATAATAACGGGGCCCCCAAAAAAATTTCGGGGGGGTTCCCCTTTTATGCCCCGGATTGAACCAAATTTCGCCCGGGGGGAATGCAAAGGGAATATTCCTCACTCAAAAACCCGGTTTCAACCCCTCTCCTGGGGGAAGAAAGGCAAAAAAACCAGCCATTTAAATTTCGGCCAAAGGGAGTTTTTAAAAGGGGCCAATTTAGCCAAAATTTTGTAAAATTAACCAAAAGGGCCCCGAGAAAATTTTACACTAAATCGGGGGTTTAAAAAATTCTGGGGGTTTAATTACCGTCATGATGGGTTTTCTTTTTGGAAAACCCATGAGGGGGGGTTTCCCCAAACTTTTGCCCAAATTGTTGAACCCAATCCGCCCGGTTAAGGGGAACGTTTTAGCCCTTTTCATCAGTTAAAAAAGAGGGAAAAAACGGCCGTACGGTTTTTGTTGATTAAAATAATTTTTAAAAAAAGCAAAAACTCCAAAAGCAAGGAAAATGGGTGGCCCTCCCCCTTGTAGAAAGGTTGGGAACCTTTTTTGTTGTAAAAATGGGATAAAATTTGGGTTCGTTTGAGTGAAAATCCACAAAATTGTTTTTTGGGGGAAACCTCCTTTTCCCCTAGAAGAAACGCCGGTGTACTTACCATGGGGTTTCTTTCGGGGGAAAACAAACGGTTAATAAAGGGTTATTTTTCTCCCATGTTGGGGGAAAAACACGTTTATTTTAACTAGTACGGGGAATACTTTGGGAGGGATCCTGTATCCCCCCAAAAAGTTTTAAAAAGGAAAATTTTCCAAAAAATTTTTTTTGGGAATCGGGAATCCTCCTTTTTAATTTAACGAGGGGATTGAAAAACATTCAACAGCCCCTTTAGCATTTCCATTCGAACTCCCAAAATAAAACAATCAAACTTTTCTTTTGAGTAAAAACGTAACGCAACTTTCCGGGGCCACAAAAAACAAGCGAAAACAAATTATTCAAAAGCATTTACACAAGGCCATTGGGTCATAAAATTGAAAACCTTAAAACGGTCTGTTTACGAAAATTGAAAATGTTACCTGTAAAACGGGGTCAGGGAAATTTTTGGAAAAAGATTATCTGGGGTTTGTTCTTGATGGTTTGGTGGCAAAATTTGGGGGGGGGGGGGGGGTTTTGGGGTTAAATATTAAATTTTGTTGGTTTGGGGGGGGGGGAAAAATTTTTGGTATTTTTTTATTTTTAATTTTTAAAGGAAATTTTAAAATTTTTTTTTAATTTTAGGGGGTTTTTTTAATTAAAATTTTAAAAAAATTTTAGTAAAGTTTTTTTTTTTTTGGTGATTTTTTGGAAAAAAATATTTTGGGGGGAATTTTTATAGTTAATTTTTTGGGTTAGGTTAAATTTTGGGGGTTTAAAATTTTAATAAAATTTTTTTTTGTAATTATTTTGGGGTTTTTTTGGTTTTAATTTTTTTTTAATTTTAAAAAAAATTTTTTTATTTTGGGGGGTTATTTTTAATGGGGGTTTTTTTGGGGGTTTTTTTTTTTGGGGGTTTTTTTTTGGGGGGGGGGGGGGTTTTTGGGGGGGTTTTTTTTTTTTTTTGTTTTTTTTTTTTTTTTGGTTGGGGGTGGGTTTTGGGGGGTTTGGGGGGGGGGGTTTTTGGGTTGGGGTTTTTGGGGGGGTTTTTTTTGTTTTTTTGGGGTTGGGGGTTGGGGTGGGGGGGGGGGGGTGGGGGGGGGGTTTTTTTGGGGGGTTGGGGGTGGGTTTGGGGGGGGGGTTTTTTGGTTTTTTTGGGTTTGTTTTTTTGTTTTGTGTTTTTTAGGGTTTTTTTTTGTGTTTTAAAATTTTATAATGTTTTGGTTAAAAAATTTTTTTTTTTGAAATTAAAAAATTTTTTTTTAAAAAGGGGTGTTTTTTTTGAAAAAAGGGGGGTAAAATTTAAATTTTTAAAAAATTTTTTTTTTGTTTTTTTGTATAAAAAAATTTTTTTTTAAAAAAAGGGGTTTAAAAAAATAAAAAATTTTAAAAGAAAAAAAAGGTTTATTATTTTAAATTTTTAGTTTTGGGGTTTTTTTTGGTTTGGGTTTTTTTAAAAAAGGGAAAATTTGGTTTTATTGGTAAAAGTTTTTTTTTTTTAAAAAAATTTAAAATTTTTTTGAAAAAAATTAAAGGAAAAAATTTTTTTTTTATTTGGGGCATTAAGGGGTTTAACCCTTTTACATTTTCAAACGTTTGTACAGACACTGATTAAAGAATATATAATTTTAACTATTCAATGGACCCATGATACGCAAAATTAATAAATAATTAGTAAATAAGATTTTAAAAAGGGTTTGGGATAACTAATTTGATTAAACTAGGTGACTAGAAAACCAAAAAAACATGCAGGGGGCTAAACGATACAAATATCAAAAAAAACAAAAAGATGATAATTAATGGTTGAAAAAGTTTAGTGTGACTATGTGATAAAAAAAAGGGTGAAAAGTAAAGCAAACACGTGCCAAATATTACTAAGGGGACAAAAGAGAAAAAAAAATTAAACAATAACAAAATTTAAATTTAACTACAAAAAACATAAAAAGCCCCGATTATAATGTACAAAAAGTTCTGGCTGACATCAAAGGCCCCTTGTAGGTTTCAACAACTCCCATTTGAACTGGGGTTCAGACATTTTGGAAAAAAAACTATCCCCCAAAAGGGAAACCCCATTTTTTTAAATGGGGGATCCTTGGGGTTTAAACAAAATCCCGAATCAGAAAAACTTTTTTCTTAAACCCTCAAATTAGGGAAAAGGGGTCAATTTTCAGTACCAAAGGTGTCCCAAAAAAAAATAAAAATTAATATACAATAATTTTGTATAATAAAATTGGTAAATTAGGTTTTGGTTTTGGCGTTCTTCAAATTTCCCCGTCCCGTTGTCCAAAAGTTGTCACGATTACTTGCTTTGGAAAAACCGGAACTCAACGATTGGGGTAAAAGGGGTCCTGCCCCCAAGCCAGCAAAGCAGTTTTTTTTTCTTGACCCTTTTTGTCTTCCCCACTCTCTTTTAAATTTAATAGGAACCTATTATACAAACTTTTCCCCAGCGACGATTTTCTTCTTGGAAAACTGAGCGGTTTCCCGTGCCCAAGGGGAGGTTGAAGTCTAGCCCCCTTTTTTTTTTGTTGTCCCCGGCCATGGTTTTGGGTTTTGGCAACCAAGTTTTTGGGTAACCCCGGGCCTGCATTTAAAGAAATTCTTGAATGTAGAGAGATGTAAAAGTGATTTTAAAAGTTATTTTTGTATGCTTTCTCTGCAGCATCCCGTGGTTTCAATATCAGCCATCAGTCTTTATACCCTTTTTGTAAAATCATTACCCTTGGGGGTTTTTTATTAAAAAGATGCTCCCCAAAGTATAATTCCCCTATCACTTTTGGGGGGGGGTTTTAAAAAGTGCGTGAAAAAGCTGTTCTGGTGGTGCCAGAGTACTTTTTAGATTTAATTTTTCCTTTTGGCAAACAAATGGGAGTGGGTTTATTTTAAAGACACAGATTTTTTAATATGGAAGTTCCAAGAGAATGATTTGTCAAAATATTGCCAAGGGGTTTTTGTATTTTTTGGGGAAAATTTTGGGAAAACATATGGGGGCGCTACGTCCTTTTTTTTTTTCCCAAAAAAGATGTTTTAAATTTTTGGGTTGATTTTAAGACCAGTAATTTTCATGCAATATTTAGGAGCCATGTGATTTCAAAGTTTAAATTTAATCTCAAGGAAATTTAATCGAAATTTGTGAGAGGTAAAAAAACCCCCCCGGGAAAAGTTTTCATCAGCGTACATGACTGGATAACAGTGTGGTTCAATGTAATTAGGTATGTCACTAGTAAATAAAATGAATAAAACGGGACCAAGTACAGAACCTTGGGAGACACCCCGAGTCATGGCTAGTGGCGGTGATGTTGCTGTTCTTGTTATTCCATTGATCGTTTGTTGTACTGTTACTACCTGTTTCAGCTCACTTAAGTAGCTCTTGAACCACTGAAGTGCTGTGTCCTTGATACCCAAGGAACTTATTTTAGCAAGGACTAAACGATGATCCAAGCAATCAAAAGCTTTACTTAGATCAAGAAAGGTACTAGTGACATTTTTCCCCTCTTCGATGTTGTCAATAATGTGTTCTACTAAGTCAGTAAGGGCTGTTGTGGTGGATCGTCCAGCTAGAAAACCATGTTGTCTCTCTGTAAGAAGATTATTATTTAATAAGTGATTTAGAAGTCTTTTCAGTACAATTTTCTCTACTAAGGTGCTACTGTAAGCATACTGCGTAGCTCGAAACTGTCTGTGGAATAGGCTTGGAGTTCTAGAAGACCGAGCGAAGTGCAGGTCCATGCGTGCCAACAACTCCGGGCAGTCAGAGGTAGCAGAGACCAGCTTCTTTAGAAACATGAAGTCAACAATCTCCCGCCTAGATGAAAGAGGAAGAAGTTGAAGTTGTCTTCGTAAATCGTCGACAGGAACCTCATCATAGGCGTAACCCAGCCGTAGTCCGACAAATCTTATGAAGCGGGATTGAATGTGCTCAATTTGTTCGATGAGGCCAAGTTGGTAGGGCAACCATACAGGAGAACTGTATTCCAGGATGGGCCGGACCAGCTGAACAAACAAAATCTTCAGAGCCCAGAGGGAGAAACCGTCACTAGATGTTCGAACAATGAAGCAGAGTAAGCGGTTTGCCCGCTTACAGATTGCAGATATGTGGTTCATAGGGCTCAAAGATGTAGCACTCCCAGGTCCCTTACTGAGTCAGATCGGTTGAGAAGAGAACCATCCAGTGTGTAGTCGAAAAACAGCGGATTAGACAGCCGATGAAAAGAGGGAATGGAGCATTTTTTTATGTTTAGACTCATGTCGTTGGCAATGCACCATGAACCACATTATTGATGTAAGTTTGAAGAGCGTGGCAATCTGGAATAGAACCAACGACCTTGTACAGCTTTGCATCATCAGCAAAGAGTAGCAGCCGAGAGTCCGTTATAACGTCTTGGAGGTCGTTGATGAATAATGAAAAGAGCATCAGACCCATAAGAGATCCCTGAGGAACTTCTGACTCAGCCATGAATAGTCTAGACAGCTCATTTCTGTAGCGGACAACCAAGGAGCGATCAATCAAATAACTGTGAAACCACCTCATTAGTGACCCGGACACACCAAGAGCCTCCAATTTAGCCAGAAGGTGGGCATGACTCATTCTATCGAAAGCTTTCAACATATCCAGATAAAAGCTATCCACTTGTTTTCCGTCACCAAAGGCAGACACAATATCATCTTGATAAAGAATCAGGTTGGTAGTCACAGAACGACCCTTCACAAATCCATGCTGAGCCTGGGATATGATATTCTTCATCACAAATGATAACCGACTCAGTACCAATGACTCAAAGATCTTTGCAAGGGAAGGCTGGATGGCTATGGATCGATAATTTTTTGAATCGGAAGCATCTCCGTCTTTGAGGATTGGAGTAATGTAGCTAATTTTCAGGTTTTTCGGGAAGCAACCATTCAGCAGCAAAGCATTAAAATACAGAGTGATATGTAGGGCCAGGATCCCGCTACAGTGTCTGAGCACAGCCGGGGGGATATTATCCGGTCCAGGGTCTTTGTTGAAGGCTTCAGAGACTTCCCTGCATGAAAATGTAAGCAGCGATAAATTTAACGGCGAGTCCACTCATATCCTTGGGGCCTGTAACAATCCTGTCATCCAGCATGAGCTGAGAGACGTCTGACTTACACGTTTTTGTGTTATTAGTGTGACTCCAGAAGGCTTTGGGGTTGGTTTTCAGCGAGTCCTCCACCATTGAAATGTAATTCTTATAGATTTACATTTCAATGTAAATGTATATCGATGTATACCTCGATGTATCATAAAGTACATCGAGGTAGCTCCAAAGATACCTCGATGTACTTTATGGAACAGGATTTGTTAGCTGTATCAATATTCCAACTAGGGTTACAGATGTCTCAGTCAGCTGTATTGATCATGTATTTACAGACGTAAATGACGTTAGTTTAATTAAATCTGCGGTGATTAAGTCTCAATTAACCGATCATTATTTTATAGCCGCTCAATACCAATCTTGCACCGAGAAATACTCAAACGAGTCTCCTTTCAACAATAAAACTTCTTTCTTTGATATAGATTCAGCTAGTCGTCTTATCTCTGGTTGGGATTGGTCCCCGGTAATAAACGCTACTGACGCCAATTTGGCCAGTAATACGCTTATATGTACAACTATTCAAAAGTATTATTGATATGTCAATGAATGTAAAAAAAGTTTCATCAAAAACATCACGACTAAAACCTTGGATGTCTACAGCTTTAGTGAGATCAATACGGACCAGAGATGCGATGAGCAGGAGATTGAAAAAGCAACCGTTTAATATTGAACTAAAAATTGGCTTTAGAAATTACCGGAACATTTTAACAACCTTGATTAAATCCGCAAAACATTTACATTATCGCAGGTTAATTAACGAATCGACACATAATAAACGAAAAATGTGGAAAACGTGGCTGAAGTCATGGGTTTAAACAAAAGCAAAGATATATTTCCTGTGGAGCATTTTTTAAAAAACAGTGATATTCCAAAAAATGAAAGCATAAAATACGTCGCTGATACATTAAACGACTATTGCGTAGGGGTAGGAGCCAACCTAGCCGGAGCTGTTCCTTCTGTATCCGAGACAGTGTTGAGCGACCAGGAGTTTCAAGTGGACTCCGACTTCCAGCTGGAGCTGGTGACGGAGGAGGGACTGTTTCATATAGTCTCAAGCATGAAGGGTAATTCAGCCCCCGGCCCTGATAACATTCTGGCATCTCTAATTAAAATTTTTTTGAATTCATAAAACTCCCATTACTTCATGTAATTAATTTAAGTATAAATCAGGGTGTTTTCCCAACTATTTTTAAACTTGGCAAAGTGATTCCAATATATAAAGGTGGCCCAAAGGACCAATGTGTCAGTTTCAGACCAATTACTTTAACTAGTGTATTGTCTAAACTAATCGAAAGAAGCGTAAGATGCCAATTAGAAAAATTTTTAACCGATCACAATATTTTGTTTCAAAATCAATTCGGCTACCGGAATGACCACAATTTAAATGACGCCTTGTTTTTGGTTACAAAAAATATACATAATGCTATTGAGCGAAACAAAAAATCGTTAGTTGTCTTCATAGACCTTGCCAAAGTATTTGATAGTGTGGACAGGGGTTTGTTGATCGAAAAGCTTGAAGGAGTAAGGGGCACGGCATTACATTGGTTTCGAAGCTATCTCAGTGATCGGTATCAGACAGTGTCAATTTATGACCAATTTAGTTCAAATAAAAAAATAGAGTACGGTGTTTTGCAAGGAAGTTCGTTAGGTCCTCTCTTGTTCTTAGTATTTGTAAATAATCTAGGTAAAATAAATTTAGCTGGGGGCCAAATATTTCTCTATGCCGACGATACTGCCATTTTGGCTTTTGGATTGGCGGAGCGCGGTCTGCTAACTGTCAAGCGTTGGTTTGATCAATGTCAGCTCACTGTTAATATTTCCAAAACAAAATGTTTACCTATTTCCTTAAGAGCCGACTGCGATCCTGTAGATTACAATCTGCGCCTGCATACATGTGGAGGACAGCGTGATTGTGTGACGTGTGAATGCGTGGAGCTTATTAATGAATACAAATATTTGGGCATTGTTTTCGATAGCCACATGAGGTGGTCGAGTTATATAAACTATCTGAGGAATAAACTCCGGAAATTTATATTTATCTTTTTCTATCTTAATAGAGTACTTGAACCGGATTTACTAAAAACTGTATATTATGCCTATATACAATCTCAGCTTCAATACGGAATTATAGCTTGGGGTGGATGCTTCCAAACTATTCTTTCACCTCTCGAAATGACTCAAAAGACAATAATTAAATCAGCATTACAAAAAAATCGACGTTTCCCAACGGACTTACTTTTTGATGATTTCAAAGTTCTAAATTTATCTCAATTGTATATTAGAAGTTTATTGATGTACATTTTCAAAAATAAAAACAACATGTTCAATCAGATTCAACACTCATATTTAACCCGTACTTCTACAAATCTAGGAATTAATGCGCCTCAATTGGTTAAAACAACAACGACGACATCATCTCATTATATCGCAAATATCGTTTATTCTAAAGCTCCTCGCCACATTAAGAATCCTCTAAAATGTAGCATAAAAGTTTATAAAAAATCTGTCAACCAGTGGATTGTTGAAATCGGTAGAGCGGAAATTAAAAGTTACTTTCGTTCTCCCTACACATAAGTATCACACAACAGACCACATTCAGAATGATGACGCGCGCGTGTGTGTGTGTGTGTGTTTTTTTTTATACATGTCTGCGTTGTGCTTGTGTGGGTGTGTGTGTGTGCTTTTGTTAGGGTGCGTCTGTGTGTGTGATAGGGGAGTGATGTGAGTAAGTGCAAATGTGACTGTGAATGTGTGTTTGTATGGTAGGTGAGTGGGTGTGAAGTCTCTACTAATAATAGCTCCTGATACAATAAATATTAATTGATTATTTGTCCCTTCTTATTGCGCATGCATATATATGATATTCTTTTATATCAAACTAGTTTTAAGTTATATGGTTCTTTATGCTAATTAGTAGTAGTGGCCGACAACATTCCGACTGTTCTGGACACATTTCCCCACACACAGGCAGCCGCCCATGTGGAGAACCAATTTCATGTATTTTTGTAATATATTTCTGTTTATACGTTATAAGGAGGAAATAAATAGATTTTTCATTTCATTTTTCATTTCATTTTATTTCATTTCATAGCAGGAGAGCGAAAGTAGTTTGCATCTTGATCGGACTCTATTAAAAGCGAAATAGATGTTATCACTTAGAGTTTGTTTGTAGTTTTTATGAAGACGCTTTTTGAGTATGACAAGGTCCCTCAATCCTTGTTGGATTGGTCTATTTCCTTGTTGGAAAACCAACAAGGAAATAGACGCCTACCAACTTTTTTCTTGGGAGTGAATTGTTCAATTATTGATACCAAGGTTTCACAAAAGTCCTCAAACGCCCCTTCCCAATCCACAACATCACCAGTCACAGGATAACTTAGGTTCTGAATGGACTTGAAGATATCATTAAAATCACTTCTACGAAAATTGAGAACGTATTTCTCAGCGGTATCAAGATCCTCGATTGAGGTACGGCAGGTAACATCAATTTCGAGAGCTGGATGGTGATATTCCACTGGTAAGAGTGGGTCAGCAGCCTCTGTGATGCGAATACAAGAGTTAGAGGAAAAAACAAGATCCAGTAAAACGTTTCTGTCGTTTCTAACATTATTGACCTGTTTGATGTGAAAAAGATGAGCTAGATCTTTAATAGCCTTGATAGCAGTATCTGCAGTATGAGTAGAAATATCCGACCAGTCAGAATTGGGATATTGAATTATTTGAAACATTGATGTGTGGCGGGGAACAATGAAGTAGGGTGGTCAAGGAGCGCCTCTTCACTGTAGTGATTGAATTGTGAAAGAAGTCTACCAAACCGCTGACATCTTTCCGTAGTGCAACACACAATAATCACTTGCATCATCATTGTCATTGCAGTTTGTGCATCATGTCACGTAGAAATAGAAGGCTATTATTGGGGACGTTTGCCATGCCAAATGTCTATTTGCAAAACCAAAACTATCCATGTGCATAAATAAAACTAAGAATATATTATATATAACACCATGAATTACTAAAACACTGGAGATATATGTAACTACAAACTTTAATATAACCTTTACAAAACACATTCGCTACTAACTTGCAACTGAGCTTACCTGGGATGGAAGTACGAAGTGGAGGGAGTTACGAAGTGGAGAACAACATGACCAGGCATTTATTATTTAATTTTTAGAAAGGTAAACTCACAGGAAAAAGTTTAAATAACAATGTACAGTCATGAAAACAATACTTGGTGAGAGCTTTTTTGTGAGTTTACCTCTAAATGTTTTTATTTTCAATAGTTTTCTGTTTGATACGTTCACTGCTAGCCCCAAATTGGACCCTTCATAATATTGCAGGAGAGTTAAGTTGAAGTACCTTCACTTGAGTAATCTATTTTAACACTTATTTCAAAGAGAAAACAGGTTAGGAGCACAAAAGGAAGTAAATTAAACATACAATAGCTTTAACGGTTAATAGGAACGTATTCAACAAGCACGAAGTACTTGTGTGTTGGTAGAAAATAACAAGCAGGACACTTGTACTGAACATAAATAAATAAAATAAATAAATAACGTCTTTATTTTGCAAGCGTTCTTCAAAGATACAATACTCTGATTTACAAGGCAACTCTTGTCATAGCATACAGGCAAATAAACATTATTCTAAATTAAAAATAAATAAAATTATATGACAATCTCTTTGTTATGACTTTTAAATAAACAGTAACTAAGAATTTTCAAAGCAGGGGGCAAAGCATTATATATTTCCGGACCAAAGTACCTAAAAGCTTTTTTGCCAATTTCTAGACGGACCTTTGGCAAATGAAGTAGGCTGTCCTGTCAAGTACTTTGGGTGTTTATTTCATGCCTGAAAATAAGCTTTTGCCTGAGAGATATTTAGGCTTGCTAGTCTGAAGAACTTTGTAGATAAGTTGAACAGTCTGCAAGTCACAGCAACCTTTAATTGATAGGACCTTAGAGCTTAACTCAAATTCACGAATGTGATAAAATGTCTTTAGATTTAAACAAATCTCAGAACTCTTTTCTGCAATCTAGTGAGAACCATTAAATTTTCCTGGGACAGACAACGAGTAAAAGATGGAAGAGCATAGTATATAGTAGGACAAATTGTTGAGCGGACAATCTTTAACTTAGCAGACATTGGCAAAATTTTTACACATCTATATGGAGTTTTCAGCTTGACCATGACGCTTTTACATATAAACTTTACATGGTTCGTAAAATCAAGATTGGAGTCCAATCGTGGAGGCTCCTGCATTCTCTTAAGCAGCGAATTAATGCCATTTGCGTCTGACATGATAGAATATAAACAGTTTGCTATCCAACAAACCTTTGAAGTCTGTGCCGCTGAAATAAAATTAAATTATGATACTTACTTAATACTATGCGTTTATAGAATTCCAGATTCAAAGAATTATGAACAATTTTTTACTCAGTTAACAAATTTACTGGAAAATGTTTCAAAAAATACAAACAACTCAAAAAAGAAATTAATATTAGGTGGGGATTTTAACATTGACACTTTGAAGGATAGTAAATATTCAACACAGTTACAAGACGTGATTAATTCATATGGCCTAATTTCATGTATAAATGTCCCAACTAGGGTGACGAGTAGTTCCTCTAGTTGTATAGACCACATATTTTGTAATATAAATATAAAAATTTCAAATTCTAATGTAATTGACCCTGGCTTATCCGACCATTCAGCTGTGCTGGTGAAATTTAATATAAACAACACAACACATAAACGAATATCTACTTGTAGACAATTTACTAACAATAGTATTTTGCTGTTCCACAACAGCCTAAATGAGGAAAACTGGTCTGCACTGTATGATGTGTCTAACAGTGATTGTGATATTTCTTTTGTTAATGACTTGTACAGAATATTTTTAGAGACGTTTTTATTACATTTTAACAAATACTTTCCTAAACGATCGTTCATAAAAAAATTAAAATCTACCAGAAAAGAATGGGTATCTAATGATATTATTAAACTAAGTATAGAAAAACGAAACCTACATGTATTGCAAAAACACAACCCTTATAATTCAAGTCTAAAAAACAAATATACACTATGTAAAAATAAGTTAAGAAAAGTGACTAAAATGGCAAAACTTATGTATAATAATAATAAAATAAAATTAGCTGACAATGTATCAAGGGCCTCTTGGCAGATTATCAATAATGAACTTGGGAAACCTAATACTAGTGTGATGTTAGATAAATTACAGATTAAAGATAGTAATAGATTGATTAAGTTAGGAGCGGAGGCAGCTAATTTATTAAACAAACACTTCCTTACCGTCAGGGATAGATTGAGTTTGTCCCCAAACTTAAATGCCGCAATGAAATCCTGCGAAGAGTACCGTAACAAGGTAGAGGAAACACTGTTCCTATGGCCAATCCAAACCAGTGAAGTAGTTTCTGTTATCAGCAAGGTTAAAAATAAAAGGTCGGCAGGATGGGACGAAATTCCGATGTTCCTTGTCAAGCATATATCAACCATCATTGCACCCCACTTAACTTACATTTTCAATTATTCACTTTCCTTAGGGGTGTTTCCAAAATTGGCCAAATATTCGGTCATAAAACCTATTAAAAAGAAAAATGATACTGATCTTGATAATTTCCGCCCTATATCTTTACAGCCAATTTTTTCCAATATATTGGAACGTTTAATTTTAAATCGATTGCTCCCATTTCTTGCAAAACATAATATAATCAATAAAGAACAGTATGGGTTCCGGGAAAACTTAGCCACTGTCGACGCAATACTTAAATTCACTGATATGGTTCACAATGGACTTGAAAGCAGGCTGCCGTCAGCGGGCGTCTTTTGCGACTTAACGAAAGCCTTCGATACTATGAGTAGAAGTATCTTGATTGAAAAAATGGACAGATATGGTATTCGTGGTATTTCGAAAAAGTTGTTTAGTTCATACTTTAGTGACAGATATCAGAGAGTAATTGTTAACGACGAAAAAGGAACGTATTACTCACACTGGAAAAAAAGTCTTGTGGGGTGTCCTCAAGGATCTATTTGTGGGCCAATACTATTCATCATCTTTATGGCCGATCTTCCTTCTTACTCAAAAGTAAATATGGCCAATATATGGCAATATGCAGATGACACCTCAGCCCTAGTGAGGAGCGTCACTCCACAGTGTCTGTCTAGTAGAGTAACTGAATGTTTAGAGGGCTTAAATAATTGGTTTGGTGCCAACGGTCTAAAATTGAATCCTTTAAAAACGCATATAATAGACTTTTCAAAATCTAATTTGAAATTTCCTCCCTACACAAATCTGACCGTACAACCATTTACTAAATTCCTTGGCATTTATATAGACCCACAATTAACATTTTATAAGCATATTGACTATTTGGCTAAAAGACTTAATTCAGTTTGTTTTTCTCTGAAAGTTTTATCTAATTGTGTATCTGATGATGTAATTAAAAGAGTCTATTTTTCTAATTTTCAAAGTTTAGCTACTTATGGATTAGTCGTTTGGGGAAGCACGGGAGCAGAACATTTTAACAGGATTTTCAAAATACAAAAAAAAGCTATTAGGATATTATTCAAAAAGCCACTCAGATATCATTGTAGATCAGAATTTATATCAAGGAAAATCTTAACACTTCCAAGCCTATACGTTTTTGAAATTTGTAAATATTATATTAAAAATAAAAATAAATTTGGCAATCCTTATAATTCAAATTATAACACAAGACAGCATTATATATACTACCCATCTCACAGCACCAGTAAATTTGAGCGGTCTACTTATTACACAACATGCAGAATAATAAATAAGTTCATAAAAGAAAATACAATCATCGATTTTGATAAATCATTTTTAAGGAAGGTCAAGAGGCTTTTGATGGATAGCGCTTTTTATTCAATAGAAGAGTTCATGAATGCTGAAATAGGGCCATTATTTTAAACTTTGTACTTACTAGGACTAATTAATACATTTTTAGAATATTATTATTGATTAAGTATTGTTCTAGATGGATGTATCATTAATGACAATTCCTATGTACATCATTGTATTCTAATTGGAAATAAACGTCTTATGTCTTATGTCTTATGCCAAACTAAACAAAGTCCAAACTGCCTATAACTAAAGGTTTGCCATCCAGAGTGACAAACTGATTAAAGCAACTACGTCGTTGACAGTTTAGAGATGACCCGTTCACCTGAAAAACAGAACATTTGTCTGAGTTTAGCAGAAGCCCATGATCATCCGACCATGACTTCACCCTCTCCAGATCCAAATTGATGCTTCGCACAGCCTCTGCTCTCTCCAATGGGCTGTAAGACAACAACAGCTGTGAGTTATCTGCGTAAGAGTTAAGAGAACAGAACTCCAGCTGATCTTTCAAATCTGCAGTGTATACAAGAAAGAGTATTGGCCCCAGGCAACTACCCTGCGGGACACCAACGGATCTGGGTAGTACAGGAGACAGCCAACCATCAACCTTTGTTTGCTGAGTTCTCCTTAATAAATACGACGAGAACCACTTAACTGCAGTCTTGTCAAATTGATAAAATTTAAGATTTGCTAACAACAAATCGAAGTTAACCGAGTCAAAAGCTTGCGAAAAGTCCAAAGCCATGACTAAACTCTGAAAACCCCTATCCCTTGCAGAAAGCAGATCATCAGTGACATTCAGAAGCTCGGAGCAGGTACTAAATCCCCGTCTAAAACCTGATTGCGATTCAGGCAGTAAATCCTCAGATTCCAAGTAGTTGACCATTTGCTCTGACACTACCCTCTCCAGTATTTTAGAGACTACCGGGAGGATGGATATTGGCCAAAACTGAGAAATCTTAGTGGGATTGTTAGTCTTTGGAAGAGGAATCACTACGCTCTGCTTCCGACAGGAAGGAAACTTTCCAGTAGTGAGAGACACATTGACCAGATAGGTGATGGCTCCAATACAATAAGGGCTCAAGCCTGCCTCTGACCATAGCAACGGATATTCCATCTATACCAAAAGCAGTACTTGTAAGGCTGTTCATAAGTTCTTTTACTTTTTGCTCACACACACACACACACACACACACACACACACACACACACACACACACACTCACACTCACAAAGGCTAAAGGAGAACTGATACCTGCATACCTTTTTTGGTTGAAGAAACTTAGTTTATCTATGCTTATGTTGATGAAAATTGATGAGGTTTTTCTTCATTTGAATCAGCCCACAATGTAGCCCAAAACTTCTTTGTGCTTTTTATGTTTAGGTTTTCGGTGAAGTACTTCTTTTTTGGCAATCGTACTGCCACATTGAGGGCATTACAAGTCTTACAGTGAAGAAAATGATGAAAACATGATGAAAATAAGTGTCATCTGCATATGACATACAATAAAAATAACGCACTTTCGTGTCATCTGCAGTGCACATGATAATTACTGGAACAATTCATTCATAGAAGATTGTAAAAGCCTTAAGTTACAAAAAAGTTTTAACATTAGTCGCAATAAAATTTGTACTATAACCACTTCTTTTCAAATGTAAATAATAGAAATTTATGGGTAACTCTCAGTATGGCATTGCTGCATTATAGGATTGATGCAGTATGATTAAGTTGAGCTGCCTATGTACCTAATTAAATTGAGTTCAAATTATGAGTTTTATATTTGTTTTTGACAAAAAAATTGCCCAACACAGAGCAAAAGTCTGTTTCGGCGCTTGAGGGTATATCAGAGTTTGGGGCTCCCTTGCTTGTAAAACACAATTATTTTGCAATAACAATTTTTCACTGAAAGATTTGTTGACAACATTTTTTCTCTTTGTGATAACAACTGGTACTGTGTGGGGCTGCAGACTGATATGATCAAATTCCAGTTTGTTTGTGAAAAAATTTATTTTTTAGTTCAATTTGTTTTTTTTTTTTTTTAGTTTTCATATAGGCTTAAAATATTGTGGTAGTCAGTTCATAATGTGGTATTTGATAAGTATGATGTGATATGATAAAAAGTGATCATTATGGACAATTGTCCTATTTGACGAATTTTAATTTTTCTCATATTTCTACATTTTATATTGGAAGTCAAAACCTACAGAAAAACTACGAATTTAATTGTTACACTATATAATATAGTTCTACACTGTTTAATGCTATTTTAACTTGTATTGGTATGTTATTAATGCTTTTATATGTGTCTGTGATAGTACTCATAGTTACAATGTCATAATATTTAGTCAAATTGTAATCATGGTTGTTTCCTTTTTTAAAAATGTTTTGCAATGAACTGGCTTTAACCATCGAGCTTATTTATTAATATGTGAATGTACAAATAGTGTTATAAATAAAAAGTTCTGCTGTAATATGTCACTGAAGCACTGTCATTGGCATACACACTAATCACATTCAACCATACTACTCTCAGTTTGTAATACTGTACAAATGGTGGCCATACTTAACTAACTATTGGGATACATAATTAGGTATATAGGTATTGATAAGGGTTAATTGTGGGAAGGAAATTTGGCAGATCCAATAAGTGTGTCTGCCATTGCATGCAAGCTGACACCTTTTTTCTTAAGTACCGTAATTAAAAAGATGTATCATAATTCTAGCCTTTTAGACTAATCAAATACAGAATATAATAAATTTAAATTATAGAGCCTCTTAGTTGAATTAATGACTTCATTTAAACTTTATTTCATATTAAATGCATTTTTATTACTTTGCATTAATCTAATTGAAGTTGGGAGGGTGTTTTATTACTTTGCGTTAATCTAATTGAAGTTGGGAGGGTGTTTTATTACTTTGCGTTAATCTAATTGAAGTTGGGAGGGTGTTTTATTACTTTGCGTTAATCTAATTGAAGTTGGGAGGGTGTTTGATTAGGCTTAACAATTGTTTGATGAACATTGCTTGGCTGTTTAAGAATTAAGGGAAGCTGTATTATAAACAGCTTAAAAACTTAATTTATTAAAATAGGTAATGTATGTAGGCCTAGGTAGTAAATAGGCAGAAACCTTACTGCCACTTTACATCTATAATACTGATCAAAATTCTGGTTATAAAAACTGTTTTAACCAAAAACCTTTTTGCTTTGGCCTTTACAAAATCCTATTTGATAAATAAATACCA
>JAQJVL010005730.1:0-33289 GCA_035578905.1 Stictocephala bisonia | reverse complement strand
GTTGTTTATTCCATTTTTCCTGTACGAAGGCCTAAATGTTAGTAAAAGTGGAGTGTAGTGGTCCAACCCTATTTTCATAATTAATTATTTTAATTAGTCTATAACATTAAGTATATGATATAATGTATCCATAGAAATTGTCCCCGTCAATACCAATTTAAAAAATATTTAAATTAAAAACATGTATTTTATTATATAAATCAAAATATTTTACTTTGATATTGTGTAGTATTTTCTGCTAAAACATGAAATACATGCAATTTATCATGGCACAAATAATGAAAAATAGCACAGTCTGTGGATGGTTCTTGTGAAGTGTAGTGTGTATGTTTGTCTTGTCCCCATGTTTTATCATCTTAGAGGGAACACTGCGTTTGGATTGTATCATCCTCACTTCGTGCCTGGGACGTCTAGACGCCATCGTCACTGCGGGTGGTAAGACTTCATCATTTTTGTAATATTTGTTTATTGTATTGTTTTATTCCTAATAATTGTTGTCTTTTCATGTTATAATGTAATTGTAATAGTTAATTAGATTGGATAGTAGTCTCAGTCCTTCCGAGTCACATATATAATTTTTTGTGCATGTTTTTGTTATTTTTAATTAATATTGTTTTTCAGGTACCAGATATTTATTTTATTTATCATTAGTTGATGTAATCTTATTTCAGTTTGATTTGAAGATTAATTTAATTGTGTTTTAACATTTTTTTCGTTGATATCGTGACCTGGGCAGCGCCTAATTGGTCATATTAATTTAACCCTGTTAAAATTTTATATTTAGTATAAGTTCATTTTGTTGTACCTCATTCTATGATCTAGGTTAAAATGTAGATAATATTAAAGTAGATTAGTTTAAGAACGTAGTTTTATAACATGTTTGTGTAGATGTAATTTAGTTTTTAGCACTTGAAAAAGGTTTGAGTTTTACCAAATCAAAACGTCATGATTGGTAATTTTCACGTAATGATGGCAAATGTCCAACTGCCTTTGTCTCCCTCATCTGATACTCCATCATTAACAAATTTCAAAAACAAATAATGAGTATGATTTACCAAAAAAAATTGTGGGTTGAATTAAGTTAAGTAGGTTAGGTTATTTTATCATAGGTTTTGTTATTTTAGGTTAAGCTACCCTATGTCAGTTTATGTTAATTATTTTAGGTTAGGTTAAATTATATTAGGTAATTCATGTTAACTTATTTTAGATTAGGTTATGTTTAATACAGGATACCTAGTATTAAAAGATAAAATGTATCCACCAAGATAACATTTAACTAACCAAGCCTACCTAAAGCTATCCTAGCGTTCGTAACCTAACCTAACCTAACAGTGTTGTTATATATTTTAGATGTTATTTATCGTAGGAAGAAAAGACGTTAAATACGTGTTTAACGAGGTAAAAATATATAATATGAATGTTGTATACGTAATTTTAGTGTAGAATGTGTTTACCGATATTTCTGGAAGAATGTTCCATTGGATTCAAGATCGTGGGGCAAGTATTGATTTGTTAAAAAAAGTTCGTTGCAGTTGAGTGAGACTGCTGTATTCTACGTTTTACCAAAAATGTATTGCTCTTTTCTCAGAAAATTATCTTATTAATAATTTATATACCAATACAAAATTGATAACTGCCGGCAAATGAAGCATATTGTTGAAGGTGGGCCGTGATTGTGACGTCAGTTGTTTGGTGACGTAAGAAGTTCAGATCTGATATATTCTCAAGGTTAATTAAACACAGGAGAGGAAATCACCTAATAACGAACATAAACGTTAAGTTTCTTTATTACATTACTAAATTAGTCAAATGTTATGATTATTACTTAGTTAAATTAAATGCTTAACATTTAAAGCATTGTCTTAAAAATATTTAAATATTGTAGTTTACAATCATTAACGAACATCATTACTGGTTTTTTAATATACATTTATTATTCATTACCATAAATGATAAAGAGACTATTTATTTTAATGGCATAATATATTACTTTTAACGAGGTGCCTTTATCCTGGTACGAGTGCAACCACTTAAAGAGAGGGGGTTGTTAAATTAATTCACATTATAAATGTATAGGATAAAGCTGCAGTTACCTTCACACTTCACCAGTCCCATTGAATATGTGAGCTTTTTACCATCAGTAATTATATAAGCCAAAGCCACTTCAATCCCTGTTGTTCATTTGATTTGTCTGATGTCGCATTAGTACTATATTTTGTATGGACGACTTGTGAAGTGTTTTTATTTGTATTGGCACGTTTCGTTAGTTGTTATTTTTGAAGACTGCTATTAAGCTGATATATACAATACAAGTTTTTTAATGAGCAAAAAGTTAATTCTCTCCTAATATTAAATATATATTATAGAAAATAATGTTTTAGTACAATTTAAATCGTGCCTTCCGGCGTTCCTTATCGCCACTGAGTTGCGACGCGTTTTGTCAGCACACTGACATCAGCAGGCATCTATTACGTATCTTATTCTGAAATATTATCAAAAACTTATGTACTAATATAACAAATAATTACTAAACAGGCATAATCTGCAGCACCAAAAATATAGAATTACGTATACCTGTGAACCTATACATACAATAGATTCCCACCAACCCACCCATACACGTATAGAGGTATTGATCCACCTACCCACACATACACGTACGGTGGTATTGTACCACCCTCCCACACATACTCGTATGGTGTTATTATCACCCAACATGAATAAATAAGTAGTAAATAAATAATTTATTCATGTTGTGTGTAATGACTCATTTATATTAATACTCCAAAATATTAGATAAATTTGGTAAAACATACGTTTTCTTAAGTCTGTTATCATAAATAATGTATTAATATTATTATCATTAAGTTGTTCTAAGAATATAAAAAAATTATACTTAAAGCAATACTGGATGCAATACACTATGCAATAACTACGATAATTAAAATAATCTTAATTAAAAAAGTTCACAAACCCAATTACCATTAAAAATCACAAATCAATATTTTTGTGGGAAGAAAAAAGTTGACACCATGTGAAATACCAATTTGAGTTATTCACTTCTCAAGATTAGTTTTTCATGGTAAAAATATTAAGGGGCACTTATGAAGTGCTCAATATTAGTTAAAAACGTTTTGGTATTTATATTATTGAATTATTGGTCAAAGATCTTCATACAATTATTGAACTATAACTAAATGTATAATAAATGTAATTTACTGTTATATAGTAAATATAATTATTAAATTGTTTCTCGAATTAATTATAGAAACAGTTACACTAAAGGACACAAAAACGGGAATACGCCTTCAATACGTATCCAAGTGGTCTATCTTACACAATAACTTATGTTGTATGACAAAATATACATGGTATGTTGTACTATATGAAATGAAATGTATATGCAAATACAAAAATAAACAATGATAAAACAGGATACAAAAATAATAATAAACAATTAATACATTCTTCCATTTATTTTTCTAGTGGACAATTTGTATAAAACTACTCTACAACCATTGGAATAAATATAAGATACATTAAGGTTTAACTTAGCAACAATAAGTAAATGGCAATAGGTCAATATCGAACAACAACCTTCAAATTGTATTGGGCCTACTTTTCAGTGTTTAATGATAATTTGCCAGTAGCTTAGTTAGTTAAAGCCCGTCTTAGCTAAATTTCTCAGATTGATCCCAATCAGAGTCATGAAAAAAAAGATCAGCTGATAACCAATGGCTGATTACCCAATTTTTCATTGGGCTATTATTTAATGACATTTTCGAAGGATAATGTCACCTTAGTTTTTAACGATTAATACATTCACTCATCTACACTCATTACACTCATTCGGAATCCACATTCGTCCTTATATTGTCGATCGGCGTTTTAAGAATAAATAAATAAACTAAATACAAAACAATGTAAACAGTTTCAGCAGAAGAAAATAATTCATGCTCTTTATAATGTGGAGAATTATGTAGTTATAGATTGATTCCCTGATTAATTGTACATTGACGCCTGCTTATTGTTTGCCTGAGAATTAAACACATGTAATCATGCAATCACGAAACCTTGCATGGATCAGCCATTTCCAGTGTAAATAAATAAATGTTTTATACTACATGATGGTTTTTTTTTTTTTAATTTACGAGAAACACTTTCTTGTATTAAATTACAAAAGGGTTTAATAAAAATGTTAAATCACAAATGAGTATTCTATAAGTAATGAGAACTAATTTAACCTTAATGACTCGCTTAGCTAGTGTAGGAAACCAGGACCTGGAATAACTTGTGAAAGTGCAACACAAATTTATTATTACAGTATATCATCTTGACAATCACTTCCAAAATATTACAATTATCTTATCCTATTTTACACTATACATCTCCTTTAATATACCCTTCTCATTAAATAATAGACAATACAATTATTCGTTTTATAAATCTTCAATCAAAAATTACTATTAACATTGGCTTCAATATACAGCCCGGTAAATCAATAATTTCAAGAAATATTATTTACAACAAGTGACAGCAGACTCCTATTCTATTAAATCAACATTCTCTAAATAATTATATAAACGCCACATTAAGACTCACTAAATAAGTATTATATATGCAAAACGTCTATACTAACAAGTGAAAATTATCAATTCAATAACAAGTTATACTCAAAAAAATAATCAATTATTTCAAATCAAAATTAACAATCAAACAACAATATACAACCTTACTAACTATGATGACCTAATCAATTTACCATACGATTTAAGTTATATTATTTTACAAATATCTTTCAAGAGATAAGCTAAATATATTCAAATGGCTCAAGTTGCTATAGTTCATTCTTCCCAACAGTTATCCAATATTCATAGCTTATATATTCAATGCAATATTTATTTATTTACTATACATCTATATCAACTGAAAACAATCACTTATATGGACAGTGATCAATTACATGGATTTACGTATTTATATAATCACAATTTAAATTAAAAATCTCAACACATTAACTTACACCATAATGAATTACCTCCATCAGTGAATTTTATATTATTATTGAATTACGATTATTATTAGCCTCTTATATGAGTAATGTACCGCCCGTCGGCTTACGCTGTGGTGTAGGTAAAAAATTATTGACCGCCCTTACAAAATTTCCTTTCGTCTACAAATTTTATATTTTCGTTTTCCTTAAACCCTGGAGGTGTTAAACAAATTTTAACATACCCCTGGACTCTATGTCTCCTGCAGGTATGGGGTGTCCACGGGCCGTAGTGGATGAGGCGTCCGGTTGTTCCTCAGGGTCAGGTGGGCTGGTTGGGTCAGGAGTTGCATGCAGTCCCTTGGAGTGGCTTCTCTGGCCCTCAGGATAGGCTGCAAGTCCGGTCGTCTCTCAGGTTCAGGTTGGCCGCTCGTGAAGTTCACCGGGGGTTGATATCGCAAGGGGTTGGACCGTGACTCCAAGTCCTCCTCCTAACTCGTCCCGTGTTTGCTCTGTAGGGCAGGTTGACGAAGCCTAGGTAGTTGGACCAAGTGCTGGTCCTCCCTATTGGTATATTTCCCGAAGTCCTATCACTTGCCGAACTCTCCTCAGACTGCCCTTTCTTTTCCAATTCTTTACCTAGTATCTCATTACCCCTGCCACTCACTGGACACGCCTATGATTTTAGAAATACCAATTATTATTGGTGGTCCTATTACAGATCATCCTATAGGCCCGTTTCCGTGATGGGCGGAACCTCCTCCTCTCCGGAGCTTCTGTTGATTCTCCACCGTATCAGCATTCATCAGCCTAATTTTTGGTGAGTCTAAAATCTTATTATTCTGGTTATCATGTGTACCGTGCTGACCCTACCTCCTTGACATCCGATCCATTGCTTTCTGAGTTAGCACTCTCAGGATGTCCTACTCAAATTTTACTTACTCCACTTTCTGTACCGTATTTCCTGTTGTAATAAAACATCTTCCTCATTTTTACTGTTAATCTTTATTTTTATTTTATTATTATTATTAACAAACAAAATGAGAGAATCTTGTGCAAACGTGTAGCAGTTAAGTAAACCTCAAAGGTTTACATGTCTTATATTTATTGAACTCTTAAAGAAATATCACAGTAAACACACCAACTTTTTCAATATTGTAACTTTTGTTAACAGTAACGTTAAATGTTTTCTAAGTTGGACTATTAACAAACCTACACCGTTTCTATATCTCATTTACATTTTTTCAAATTAAGAAAATCTATATATATGACTTCCTCCTCCCTATCAAACCAAGACCATTTACCCATTTTGCCCCTTATCAAACTTAGACTACTTTATTACCCATTCACTCCTAATCTAACCTAGACCATTTATCAGTTTTACACCTTATCAAACTTAGACCATTTTATCACCCATTCACTCTTTATAAAACCTAGACCATTTTTATCTATCTGTTACCCCTTATCAAACCTAGACCATTTATCACTTTAACCTCTTATCAAACTTAAACCATTTTATCACCTATTTACTCCTTATCAAACCTAGAAAATTGTATCTCCCATTTATTCCTTATCATACCTGGACAATTTATATCTCTCATGGACCATTTACCAATATCCCTACGATCATACGAACATTATTCACTCAATTTTACAATACTTGTTCGGTGAATTCTCGAGTAGAGACTGGTTAATGCTACTTGATTGTGTGGATTATCTGGTGAAAAATTTTTAAAATTGCCTTTTACTGAACAAATGGTTATTTAAACCACATCAATTGATCTATGATAATTATAAGAATGTATAACTATCAATAAGTAAAAGACAATCAACACATTAAAAACATTACAATGAACACATTTTCTTGTCTGCATGTTGCAGTGAATGAAAAATAAATTTATTGATGACATATAAAAAACCCTGGGATTAATATGTATCCAAATATATTCAAAAAGCTCTTATTATTTATTTAAAAATATATATAATAAACTACGTTTTTTTATATCAGAATAGATTTAATTTAATTTTTGTATTTATTTATTTTTAAGACACCGATTATCAAGATGTGGGTAAACATAGATTTCGAATGATTGTGAAATGGATTATAATTTCGATATATTAAAACAGCTGTTTGAAATTATTTACTAAAATTTAATACGTGCTCTATGCTTTTACGTGTTGTTATTATGTGTTGATTTAAAGAATATTATTGACAGATGTTAAATATTAGACAGTTTATTGTTGAAAGATATAGTATATTTAATTTGTGTTCCAGTAAAAGTTTATCAGTACCTAAAAGGTTTAGTTTAATTATTATTTCTACTGAACTAATTAATCTCTAGTAAAAATCTATAATGAGTAGAAAAGTGTAATTGTACTTTACAGAGTGTAATTTTTGATAAGCGATTGTAGCTACAGTCACAAACCAAGGCCGACTACACCTTAGAGATTATCATTAATAATAGCCCAATGGAAAATGAACGGGTGGTGGTTATTTCCCCTTCCCAAATTTATATAACTCTGATTGGGGTATAACTGAGAATTTATGAAGCTGGGCTTTCACCAACTAAGCTACCAACAAACTAATGTTCTGTCACATGACGCCTTTCGAACACAATAAAAACAAAAATAATATTGATCGAAGACAATCAAAGGTTTTAAAAAATCAGCAGCTAATAGAAAAAAATATATTATGCATTAGGATATAAGGAACAATACAGAAACGTAAGAGTTCAAGGAGTTTATGCTTTAAACTTGTTACAATTTATCACTTAATCACAGGTATCGTCCAATTTTGTTCAAAAATAAGACTGATACAAGATTTTACATAAGCCTAAAGTATTATATAATTCATACTAAATGGGATTATACAAGTATACATGTACGATGGAAATTTGACAAAAGCGCTATATCACTTTGTGGAAGCGTATAAGACGACATTTTGAAACTGTATGTAGTCCAACTATATTTTTTATTGAGTTTATAAAAATTCTAAGTACACTATTAAAATTATCAATACGGTACAAACAATAAATTTATACTTTAAGATTTTGCGTATAATTTTAATAAAATTTAATGAATTTATTTATAACTTTTACTATGCATTTTATATCCTTAGTAGGATTATTAATTATACAGTAATGGAACCAATGGGCCAACTCATTACAGTTAAGCTGTTGAACAAAGACAACATCCTAGAATGTGCAGGGTCACAATAGAGGGGGGGGGGTTGGAGGGAGGAATGCTTTTCACATTGTTGTCGTGGTTCGGCTGGGAGCTCAGAGAGCGTTGTCCACATTAAATGAATTAGGAAATTTTAAAATAATTAATGTTTAATTCTATGAGAATAAATAATATAAGTTCCAAAAACCATTAATTTATTTTAGAATAGAATTGTAATATTTTTTTTCGTAAAAATGAGATGCTAATTAATAACTTACACATTTTAAGGTCTTAAAATAATTAATTTTTAAAGAATATTTTAAGTTATATAGTCTTCTCGTAAGTGAAAAATAATAGCAATATTGTTATTTTATGCATATCTTTGTAGTTATACTTGTACTATACGATTTTCCCTTCCCCTTCTGTCTATAAATAGTTAACTAATTCAATATTGTTAGTCTAAAAGCTGTGTTTACCTTATGTTTTGTAGTAGTGCTGACCTGAAGACGTAACTTTTTAGTTTTTTGCTTTTATTTAATTTTACTTTGGTGGTGCTTGTGTGCTAATCTGAAGAGTCTTATCACTTTGTACAGTTTACTTGACGTTATTGTGATAGTGCATATATGATAATCTTAATTATTTTGTTAATTTGTTGCATTAATTGATGTTATTGTGGTAATGTTTGTGTACTAACTTGAAGTATCTTATCAATTTGTTGTGTTAATTGATGTTATTGTGGTAATGTTTGTGTGTGTGTGTGTGTGTGTGTGTGTGCGTGTGTGTGTGTGTGTGTGTGTGTGTGTGTGTGTGTGTGTGTGTGTGTGTGTGTGTGTGTGTGTGTGTGTGTGTGTGTGTGTGTGTGTGTGTGTGTGTGTGTGTGTGTGTGTGTGTGTGTGTGTGTGTGTGTGTATGTGTGTGTGTGTGTGTGTGTGTGTGTGTGTGTGTGTGTGTGTGTGTGTGTGTGTGTGTGTGTGTGTGTGTGTGTGTGTGTGTGTGTGTGTGTGTGTGTGTGTGTGTGTGTGTGTGTGTGTGTGTGTGTGTGTGTGTGTGTGTGTGTGTGTGTGTGTGTGTGTGTGTGTGTGTGTGTGTGTGTGTGTGTGCGTGTGTGTGTGTGTGTGTGTGTGTGTGTGTGTGTGTGTGTGTGTGTGTGTGTGTGTGTGTGTGTGTGTGTGTGTGTGTGTGTGTGTGTGTGTGTGTGTGTGTGTGTGTGTGTGTGTGTGTGTGTGTGTGTGTGTGTGTGTGTGTGTGTGTGTGTGTGTGTGTGTGTGTGTGTGTGTGTGTGTGTGTGTGTGTGTGTGTGTGTGTGTGTGTGTGTGTGTGTGTGTGTGTGTGTGTGTGTGTGTGTGTGTGTGTGTGTGTGTGTGTGTGTGTGTGTGTGTGTGTGTGTGTGTGTGTGTGTGTGTGTGTGTGTGTGTGTGTGTGTGTGTGTGTGTGTGTGTGTGTGTGTGTGTGTGTGTGTGTGTGTGTGTGTGTGTGTGTGTGTGTGTGTGTGTGTGTGTGTGTGTGTGTGTGTGTGTGTGTGTGTGTGTGTGTGTGTGTGTGTGTGTGTGTGTGTGTGTGTGTGTGTGTGTGTGTGTGTGTGTGTGTGTGTGTGTGTGTGTGTGTGTGTGTGTGTGTGTGTGTGTGTGTGTGTGTGTGTGTGTGTGTGTGTGTGTGTGTGTGTGTGTGTGTGTGTGTGTGTGTGTGTGTGTGTGTGTGTGTGTGTGTGTGTGTGTGTGTGTGTGTACTAACTTGAAGTATCTTATCAATTTGTTGCATTAATTGGTGTTATTGTGGTAATGTTTGTGTACTGACTTGAATAATCTTATTAATTTGTCGTGTTAATTGATGTTATTGTGGTAGTGTTCGAGTGATGACCTGAAGTATATTGTTATTATAATTTTTTTTATTTAAATATAAAACCAAGAATTTAAAACCCTATCCTAAAAATTAAACTTTTTAAAGATGTTCGTCGTTTATCGAAAAATAACGCTGAAAGTAAAGTAAAATTATTTTTAAATACATTTTAAATTTTAATATTAATCAACTTATTTTAAGTTATATAGTTTTAATTGTATCAGTTATATTTAATTTAATAATATAATAAGCTCATCTCTATAAATGAAGCTCATTTGATTAGAACTTTTCCCCTCACAATTTTATTTTTTACAAAGAAAACATTGAAAATTTGTATTCATCATACGGGCTATAATTTATTATTTGAAGGCGAAACTAAAGGTTGAAGTAAAATAATGAAATCATTTTCCACAATCTTAGGTCATAAAACTCTTTGGCGGCAACATTAATGACAGGACACAAAAATAAGCTTTGTCCCAACTGTTTAATGGGCCTTTACTTTATCTAGCGAAAACAATATTATAGACTATCTCTTTATAGTAGGATAAAGTTAAGAGATTTGATTGTTACCAAACGAGCGCTGTGTTTTTATGAAAGGAAACCCAACGGAGTGACGTAGGAAGTGGCTTCCATACTTCGTTCCTTACTCTCTATAATTGTTATGTAACAGCAAGTTAAAAATACTATGGTTATTGAATCAATTGTGTTTTATCTTGGATTGTTTACTTTACCTACATCATTTTAATTTAGTTCTTATGTTGTATTATTGACAAATAAAAATTACTAAATAGAAATTAGGGAACTACGTCAAGGCCTTGTGACTATATATTGCATACTTTCCATAAATATTTGGAACCGATTGATAAGCAGCTATCTCCACTTATTAGGAGCCTATATAACATTATTCCAGGTTTAGTTAAACAATACTTTCAATTGTAGTGATGATAATTTGCTAAGATGTATGTATTTCTAACCACTGAGAGATAAGGTATGTTTTAAAAAACTAATTTATTAATTAAAAAAAATAATTATCCCTAAATGCATTCTCACCTGTTACAGCATAGTCAGATTATTCAATATAATAGTAAGTAATATTATCTAATCAAAATAATTAATTATATAAATTTAAGCAATTAAAATAATTTTGCGTAAATAATTGTATAGAGTCTTAACAGATGAAAATTTATCTATACATCTTATTTATGGCAACAATTGAATTTTCACCTGTTACTGAATCACCAGATTATTTAAGTATGATATAATGTAATAGTACTTAGAATAATTTTAATAATTCAGATATGTTGAATAGTCGGACATTCAATTATAAATTATTAAATGTTTAGAATAAATTAACGTGTTTCTTTAAAACCATCCAGATTCCACTAATAATTAAACGAAGAAACATAATTGTTGTGTTTTTTTAAGATATTAATTTTTTACAAGTTGAAGAGAGTATTAGGGAGTAACCATAAGAAAATATTGTGATTATTAAAACATATTAATCTGTTTAGTATAATTTTTAACTAAATAAAACTATAGTAAATTAGTATTACAAAACTGCCACTTCAAGCAGTAATATTAATTTAATGCACTAGTTATTATTGTATTTTCTAAATGAAAATACATTAAAAGTTGATAAAATAGTTGTAATTTATAATGATGGAAGCTATAACAATATTGCACTTGTATTAGAGTAGTTTGTTTTAATTATTGCAATACTATCTAAAGTTTTATTAAATAAATACTAACATTCCAAATATAGTCATTTTAGCTCATGCCACTACTAGAAATAAAAATGATCAAAAATGACAACTGTGTTGATTAGTAAAGTGCAGTATCTTCATCATGCAAATATTGCATTTAAGATCAATATATTATATGGAAAAGCATGCTATCTTTCTATATTTAATAGCTAGTTATGTAGCCATTAAACTATCTGGTAGTTATGTAGTGTAATGTGTCATATATAGAGAGCATTGAAAAATAAAATCAACTGTAAATTTGTGAAATAAAAAACTAATACGAAATTGGGTTGGGGAATAATATCGTGAAATGCTATTTGAGCAAAGCATGCTACAAACTGCCAGCATATATAGATATGGTTTTCAAGGTTTAGTTATATCAATAGAGTAAATACCCTAAATAGAGTTTGCATGGGGTTTGCAAAGTTCATTGTCAGTTTAATCTTTTAAAGTATTATTTATATTTCTTTCTGAATGTCAAGTCTCTGTCTATTAAGATGCAGGGTGTATGTTGTGTACCTACGATATGTAAATTCCTCTTCACATATTATATAATTTAGATAACGTCTTAAGTTTAAGAACACTCAACGACATGCCATGTAACTTAAAAAACGTATATATCCGTCATTGATCGCCTTATTGTCTATATCTTAACATATTAAAAAATAAATGTTATTAATAACTCAAAAAAAATCAGTTAAATATATTTGTTAAATGTAGAATTGTTGTACTCTTTTAGGAAATAAAGTCATAAAATCAAAGAAATTAGAAACTATAAATGTGCTCTGTAATGAATTATTATTTATAATTATGTGTTACTTAATTTGTAAGCACTCAATCACGAGTAGTAGAATTTATCTGAAGAAAGTAAACAATAAGACATGGCATTTTTTATCTGAGATTTTATCTGAAGACCCCGAGGAAGGTCAAAAAACTATGCTTATAGCTTGCGGCGCACTCCAAAGCTAATTTAATGTTGAATGAACATTAAAGTAAATTCAAAATGAAATATGAACCTTGGTGGTCTGGAAGGAAAGGCAACTTGAGTTTACTTTAGCGTAAACATTAAAGTGTTATTTCTTATAAGATTTTTACTGGGTGAAGTTTTAAGATCATGTAATGTGGGTAAAATATAAACAAAATAATTAATATTTTTCAGTTACATATTTACTTAATTTATTACACAGGTAAATGTTATACTGGATACATCTCTCATTTAATTATACTATTAAGGTAATGACGTCCAGTAGATTTATTTTCTAACTTAATCAAATTAATATTGCGCTATTCTATTCTAAAACCTAAACTGAATAAAGTCCCGTTTAAAAATAAACTTTATACCTTTTTCTAAAAACTGATGATAACCTGAAATTTTCCTGAAAAGGGAGATAGCTTTTAGAGATATTCAAACCCAGTACACACATATCAATGTACCACTGGTTTTGTTTACTTAAAATCTTATGTTTGTATTACGTATTATGGAAATGAGGGTGCACCAAGCGTTGTTGGATTTAGACAGAAAAAAATTCAAATTGGTTTAGAACATGGATTTAACGAATGTGGTTTACGTGAGCATCGTCAAATCTAAATATTGATCTTGCTTTAGAGGCTCTAGATGATTTCTTATATATTTGCTAAGATTGCCAGAATTAAAATTTAACAACCTCCAGAGACAACAGCTGAGCGATCATGGAACCTACTAGTGGTTTTTACAAGTGCTAGCCTCCAAACTGATATAAACACCAGTTTGTAGTAGTGCCTCCAAACTGATGTAAACACCAGTTTGTAGTAGTGCCTCCAAATGGATGTAAACACCAGTTTGTAGTAGTGCCTCCAAACTGATGTAAACACCAGTTTGTAGTAGTGCCTCCAAACGGATGTAAACACCAGTTTGTAGTAGTGCCTCCAAACTGATGTAAACACCAGTTTGTAGTAGTGCCTCCAAACTGATGTAAACACCAGTTTGTAGTAGTCCCTCCAAATTGATGTAAACACCAGTTTGTAGTAGTGCCTCCAAATGGATGTAAACACCAGTTTGTAGTAGTGCCTCCAAACTGATGTAAACACCAGTTTGTAGTAGTGACTCCAAACGGATGTAAACACCAGTTTGTAGTAGTGACTCCAAACGGATGTAAACACCAGTTTGTAGTAGTGCCTCCAAACTGATGTAAACACCAGTTTGTAGTAGTGCCTCCAAACTGATGTAAACACCAGTTTGTAGTAGTGCCTCCAAACTGATGTAAACACCAGTTTGTAGTAGTGCCTCCAAACGGATGTAAACACCAGTTTGTAGTAGTGCCTCCAAACTGATGTAAACACCAGTTTGTAGTAGTGCCTCCAAACGGATGTAAACACCAGTTTGTAGTAGTGCCTCCAAACGGATGTAAACACCAGTTTGTAGTAGTGCCTCCAAACGGATGTAAACACCAGTTTGTAGTAGTGCCTCCAAACTGATGTAAACACCAGTTTGTAGTAGTGCCTCCAAACGGATGTAAACACCAGTTTGTAGTAGTGCCTCCAAACGGATGTAACCACCAGTTTGTAGTAGTGCCTCCAAACGGATGTAAACACCAGTTTGTAGTAGTGCCTCCAAACGGATGTAAACACCAGTTTGTAGTAGTGCCTCCAAACGGATGTAAACACCAGTTTGTAGTAGTGCCTCCAAACTGATGTAAACACCAGTTTGTAGTAGTGCCTCCAAACTGATGTAAACACCAGTTTGTAGTAGTGCCTCCAAACTGATGTAAACACCAGTTTGTAGTAGTGCCTCCAAACTGATGTAAACACCAGTTTGTAGTAGTGCCTCCAAACTGATGTAAACACCAGTTTGTAGTAGTGCCCCCAAACTGATGTAAACACCAGTTTGTAGTAGTGCCTCCAAACTGATGTAAACACCAGTTTGTAGTAGTGCCTCCAAACGGATGTAAACACCAGTTTGTAGTAGTGCCTCCAAACGGATGTAAACACCAGTTTGTAGTAGTGCCTCCAAACGGATGTAAACACCAGTTTGTAGTAGTGCCTCCAAACGGATGTAAACACCAGTTTGTAGTAGTGCCTCCAAACGGATGTAAACACCAGTTTGTAGTAGTGCCTCCAAACGGATGTAAACACCAGTTTGTAGTAGTGCCTCCAAACGGATGTAAACACCAGTTTGTAGTAGTGCCTCCAAACGGATGTAAACACCAGTTTGTAGTAGTGCCTCCAAACGGATGTAAACACCAGTTTGTAGTAGTGCCTCCAAACTGATGTAAACAACAGTTTGTAGTAGTGCCTCCAAACTGATGTAAACACCAGTTTGTAGTAGTGCCTCCAAACGGATGTAAACACCAGTTTGTAGTAGTGCCTCCAAACTGATGTAAACACCAGTTTGTAGTAGTGCCTCCAAACTCTTGAAAAATTAGTAACAAAACGTAAACCTTAGTATTTTATGGAGTTTATTCCGAAATATTTAAGTATAACACGTTAAAACACTAAAAGGTCCCTTCAATCAACTAAAAGAAAAAAAACTATATAAAAATACCCTCTTGAAGATATGTATAAGTCTACAAACCTAACAAGTAAAAGTCAACCTTACACAAATGTCCATGGGGGGGAAGTTGTGTCAACCCTTACCCATGGCGGTGGAGACTCATTTAAATGCTAATGACATCAAACAATCAGCTCGCTCTCGCAGTGTTGACTTTCTTGAAGTGGTCTTTAGATGATGCTAAGACAAGGAGACTTTCTAATGAAATGACTTGGTTTCTTGTTTATCTTTAGAACTGGTTAAAATAATTATAATATTTGAATGATCTTTGCTAACGACAAATAACTAAGTATGGTCTTTATTACTTTGCTTATCATATGGTATTATTGTGTTAACACATAGAACACACAACAAGTTCTAATATAATGTATAATAATATATTAGTATTAAATGTTTCAATTCCAGAATCAAATAATTTGTTAATGCCTTTTCTAACATCTTTGGAAAATGCGTGATGGCTTAGTGGCCAATGCTATACAAATGACCTCTATAGTGCATATTCCAAGGTTCGAATCTCCGACCGACTGGTTTAGTCGATACTTAATGCGTTGACTAAGGTTTATGCTCAGGCTTGCAGACCCACGTGAAATGGTGAGGGAAGTTAAAAAAAGAAAGAAAAATAATAAATTAAGCAAATTGAATGGCATCAAACTGTACTCATAAATAAACCTAAACGTTCATTCATGTTTGTGGTAATAAGGAAAATATAATTTATTTATAAATTCCGCAAACGCAAGTTTGTAAAATATTGTATATATAACCATAGGTTAAGTATTTTAAGTTTTAAATCCTAACAATCCTTGCAATGAGAACAGCTTTGTAGATACACAAGAATTCAATATTTTTTTAAAATGTAAATGAAAAACTACGTATGGTATTCGAATTGTAAAGCAAGGTAAATTATAAAATGTCCCACATTCAGGTAAACTAGCTGTTTAATTCATGAAAGGGCAAGCATTATTTTATGTGTGGTAAGTTAAGAATTGAAAGTAATCATAACACATTTCTTACTTATACCTTCCACTTAACAATATTTGTTATTTGCTTTTATCTCGTATTGAAAGAGAATTAAACAAGTTGAGGGCAAACATATTGGACTTAAGCTGTAGGACTGGTTCAAAGTTGTTAAGAGGTAAAAACAAATAATAAGGGAAAAAGTACTTAGTTCATATGATTTAAATAGTTCTAAGAAGTGAGTCTAATGATTTGGTGAAGAAGGAAATCACATGCTTAAGGTAATATAAATCATCTATAATATATGTGAAAAGAAATAAAAAGTGTCTTTATTAGTTGAAGTTAGGACTATTTGTAATCTGTATATCAGATATGTGAATAACAATTGCTATATATTTAGGATAAATCTACCTTTGGGCTTAAAGTAACATTTTAAGTTGGAAATGAGAACAAATAAATTATTAATTTTATAACATTAAAAATACCCATAATATTAGCAGTAACATCTTATAACATTAGCCATTTTTTGTTCAAGAGGTCAGATTAAATGATGAGTTTCCAAATATACATGGACTCTGAACCACGTAAGTAGGCAATAACATATTGTTTGTATTGTTATCATTTTATTCTGTAATTCCTATCGCGAAACACGTGGAATCAAGATATTGTTTTAAAGCTGGAACAAGCCATCGTCATCACATAACTTCCCTTCAAGTCCTTCGATGTTCTAACAGACCATGAGATAGCTAGGAAGTGACGAATTCACTAGTGAATCCTGGTAATACAAGCAAGAACATAGGCTCAATTCCCGATGTACTAACCTCAAATTCTCGACGGAAATAAATAAACAGTTCGTTTGGCCAAAAAGGAGCCAGCTGTATACTGTCATAAATTTAATTACATGTTTGAAAGGTTTCTATAAATAGTTTAATTTGGACAGATGAGTCAAATTTATACAAATTACCACAAAAATTGTTGTCTAGGAAAATTATTTTACAGTATTTACTAAGAAACAAATTTTGTAATTATTTTATGTGCAAGAAATTAGTATGTTCTAGAAAAATTTGTTTCAAATACAAGCAAATAAACATATTACTATAATAGATATTTAAATCGAAATATAAATACTAACATAATAATAATAAAAACAAATACGTTTACACCTTAAATAAATCAGCCTCATTTGTAAGTACTTGATATAATGAGAGGTTCGTAGCTTTGTAGACAACGTTATCATGACTACACATTATTGAGTAAATTAACCTTCTTCTTGACATTAGGGTAGCGTCGAATTTAAATAATTAATATAAAGGTTTGCCCGTCTATAAAGTAATTCGTAAATAATGATTAATGTATGATAACTCAGTCATTTATACTTGCCTTAAGAAACACATGGATTAGGAACGTGTTCATATGTATTTAAAGTAACAAGGAAGGCTAATACGATGAGTTTCGCCACTGGTAGTGTGTTTAGTGGATAGTGGAGAAAACCTCCCTTAATCTCTCTCATTACATGGCACATAATGGCTTCTCTACTTGTTTTTCGTAATCTGTTATATTTATACTTAAATTAAAAAATGTATTTGTTGTACTTGAACCTGTTCAGAAAATACTAAGTTGTGAAATACTTTTGTATGTTTAAGTATTAGTAAACACAGTCATTTTTTAAAGAGCAAAATTAATCAATATTAAGATAAAATGCAGTACAACTAACCAGGTTATTAATAAACTAACCAGTTTAAAAAAATAATAATTAAAAAATAAAAACAATCGTATATATGGTTTAAATCAAATAGTATATTGAGAAAGACATGTAATTTTATGTTTCATAAAATATTTTCTTTGAAAGAATGTAACTATTACCTTAGTATTGTAGAAAATTGAGGGCAATATTTATTTTTTAACGAATTTAAAGAGATGATTGAATATATGTTTATTTGCAGGAAGCCTTAAATAAAGTAATAAATACAAATAGGTCCAATTAATACTGCATTTATTTTTATTGAAATGAAAAAAACAGTTAAAATCTTGTTTTGAGAAATGTTGCATATTAAGTTATTTGTGTATTTTTCATAAGAAAATCAACTAATTTTTGAATATATGTTACAAATCAAAATACAAAATAATAAATAAAATCATGAACCAGTACGGACCCTCATAAAATCATTTACGAACTATATTGTGGTTTGTATTTAACACTAACCCTCAATAATGACTATATTTCTGTTTAATGTATCCCCTTACTGGTTAATTAGTGGCAGACAGTAGATAAAAACTGAGAGTTCTAGACCCAGTAGTGAAAATTGTCAGGTTAGAGGCTCACTTTGACCTTTGGACCCAAGATGGCGGCGGTCACGTGACCGGATCCAAGATGGCGGCCGGAACCGGATCCAAGATGGCGGTCGGATCCAAGATGGCGGCGCCCATTTCCCGCCAAATTTTCTAACCTCACTTTTCCTAACCTCAAATTTCCCGCCAAATTTCCCTCCAAATTCCCTCACATTACCCAATTTCCCTCACATTTCCCCCCATTCCCCTCCCCTATTACCAGATTTCCCTCACATTTCCCTCCATTTCCCCCCAAATTACCCGATTTCCCTCACATTTCCCCCAAATTACCCTCAATTTCCCAAAATTACCCTCAAATTTCCCACATTTCCCCCCAAATTACCCTCAAATTTCCCTCAAATTCCCACATTTCCCTTACATTTCCCCCAAATTTCCCTCAAATAACCCTCAAATTTCCCTCAAATTACCCTCAAATTTCCCTCAAATTACCCAATTTCCCTCACATTATCCACATTTCCCCCCAAATTCCCTTGTTATACTATGTAAAATGGACTTTTTTTTGTCCAATATGACGTCTTTTTCCATGTTATACTATATAAAATGCACTTTTTTTGTCCAATATGGCGTCTTTCCCTCCCACAACAACTCACACACCGTGGGAAAATTCCCTTCCCAAAATTCCCTCTTACTTATCCAATATGGTGGACTTTACACTATAATAAATGTAAAAAGATGACAACCGGATCCAATATGGCGTCTTTCCCACCCAAAATTCCCTCCAAAAATTCCTTATCCAATATGGCGGACTTTACACTATAATAAATGTAAAAAGATGACAACCGGATCCAAGATGGCGGTCTTTCCCTTCGGGTACTTCCGGCGACCGTCGGCTACCTTCGTACACGTCGTCTGCTGGTCGGGCGCGCATGCGCATGGACTTGCTACTCTACTCATATATACACTATAACAAATTAATATTTCATACACTATAATAAAATTAATATTTTATATACTCTATGTGCTCGACCCGATCGTAGCGCACCTGGTGGCAAAACTTAGCGCATCCTTTCGGAACATGGCGCCTTCGGAAGGGAAGTCCCCGGTGGTAATTCCCTCCCTCAAATTCGGTCTTTATACTATATAAAATACACTATTAACCTTTCCCATCTCATACTATATAAAATGCTAAAGATGGCGGCCATTTACATATGTACTATATAAAATGCTTTCGTGTACTTCCGGCAACCGTCGGCTACCTTCGTACACGTCGTCTGCTGGTCTGACGCACACCCAAATGCCACGCTCTGATTGGTTACCTCCCTACTTTACAAATAATATTTCTCACACGTACTGTTAGACTACTTATTTAATTTAATTTTTCTCAAATTTTAACAAATACACAGATAACATACGCTCTTAGCTTTGGGTACTCATCCAAGGCTTCCTACACTGTTACCTATATCGAATCACAGATCATCCTCAAGCCCCTACTTAACACTCTAGGCAACCCGCAATACACGTTTTTAATTAATTATTTATTCAAAAATGAAGGGACAATTCTTTTTATTTAATCTGTTTATAATTTGTAATACACTGTTATCCTATCCATTTTAATTAATTTTTTATTTTATATTAAATACACAGTTAACATACGCTCTTACCTTCAACTACCATCTACTTCTGGATACCTTCGTATTAACCTGACATCCTCTAAACCTAACACGCTAGCTTAACGCTCTTACCCATGCCTAACCGAACTATCCAACTGTACTTACAAAGTCTACTCGGGCTTTATCAGTCCGTTACTACAAGCTTCACATTTTCTTTCATTAACTATAACAATTTCCTATTTTCACTCACCTTTGCGTGCATGTACATCTTACCTAGGTTACATTACTTACGTTTATTATCAATTCTGTGGACTCAAATACCCCACTTCCCATTCACGTACTTATCCAGAACCCATCAGCCCCCCTACATAACGAAACAAGCACACCTACCTTCACTTCCTCTCCACAAACATTCCTTCCTTTGTACCGACACTCGAGGACTAATTCACTAACATTTCACAACCTATATACTAGTTATTGGACTGCAGTGCAATGGCAGTCCAAGAGTTCTCGCGCAACACAAGCTGACCTTTGAGGTCAGTGTTATATTGATTGCTATTTTAATTGGCACCGGACGGACTGCATATCAACCACATGCTAACCCAAGAGGTCAAGTTTTGTGATATCAGTCTGAGGTCAGTTTTATATTGTTTCCTATTAAAATATAAAGTGTTTGGTTTCAAATATACAGATTTTACTTAACCTACCAATTGAACAAGTTTCAAACATGTATGACCCGGCAACCTTACCATATTTCGTCTATTATTAAACAAAACGAAAGAATTATTGGTATTATAGTCCCGTACTTTAAAAAAAAGAGAGCAATAATAATTTATTTACACACTACGTTTTATTCAGTAAAATCAATCGATATTCTTGTTATTACCAATTATCATACGTAATACATAGAACCTTTTACAATAATTTGTGCTTTATATTTAAATTATTACGAGTAAACTTAATTTTAACAAAGTTTTATCAATTTGTTTTGTTGTAAATTCCATAATTTATAAAAATGCTAACACATTACATGTGTAATAATGAGAGATCGTACATCAAATTATACCGTATTTTCTAAAGTTTTTATAGTTTAGGTAGGATTTTAAACAATATGTATAGCATTTATAACCGAACTATTGTATGTTAACCAACCTAAACTTACAAATAACAATTATTATATCCACAAACACATGATAAATGAAGTGTAATAACCTCAAACACAAGATAATTCCTCACACTTTATATACACCATAGCAATACACTATTTACTGTATTTGAGACGTTAATCGTAGAGGTATGAGTCTTGAATGAATGTAGTCTTTGTTACTAACTAAGGCTGCTGGACCCTTTGATATATGCCATGGAACCCAAACCACATAGTATTGATTTTATTTCAAACAAACTGTCAGTTTAAAAAACATTCTAACAGAAGAGTAAATTCCATCCAAAAGTAAGAAAAAATCAAAGATACATACAAATTTCAGAAAAAAAGAGTCATTTTACACAAAAAATGTGTTGAAACATTGTTCAAATCAAGGAATAACTACCAACATAGTACTCTCCAAACCCCTTAAAGTTGAGTTAAAATGCACATAAATAGGGATATTTGTGTACAAAACATGTTATAATTCCCTAAAAGCATTAAAATGCAGTGTCATAACAATGATATTCACCCTAAACATTAAAAATTCCTTTAAAATACTCTTATAGAACCTTTAAAAACTTAATTTGAGCTCAAAACAACGTACAAAACTGATGTAACACTTGTAAATTAATTGTTTAACCTACATAGCTATTTAGTTGACTCCAAACATTTGACAAAGTGTAAGTACCCAATAGGAATAAATTCTCCAGGACAACTATGACATGGAACCCAAACCACATAGTATTGATTTTATTTCAAACAAACTGTCAGTTTAAAAAACATTCTAACAGAAGAGTAAATTCCATCCAAAAGTAAGAAAAAAATCAAAGATACATAAAAATTTCAGAAAAAAGAGTCATTTTACACAAAAATGTGTTGAAACATTGTTCAAATCATGGAAAAACTACCAACATAGTACTCTCCAAACCCCTTAAAGTTGAGTTAAAATGCACATAAATAGGGATATTTGTGTACAAAATATGTTATAATTCCCTAAAAGCATTAAAATGCAGTGTCATAACAATGATATTCACCCTAAACAATAAAAAACCCTTTAAAATACTCTTATAGAACCCCAGTTTGACCTCAAAACAACGTACAAAACTGATGTAACACTTGTAAATTAATTGTTTAACCTACATAGCTATTTAGTTGACTCCAAACATTTGACAAGGTGTAAGTACCCAATATGAATAAATTCTCTATAATGTTCACATTTTAAGCTTGATTTTAACAAAACCTGGTGCTATTGATTCTTTACACATTAAACAAATAAACAAATAGTTAGTTGAAACGTCTCTGTTGTAGAAACCATGGTATTAACAGTAAGAAAGTTTGGTTTCTTTTGACTATAATATACTCGATCAGAAAATGTATATACACCACTCCCAAAGACCCAAACACATGGAGAACATACTTACTGAACACACTGCACCCTTGACAGATCACCTACATAAAATAATAAATGTACGTACATACATACATACATACATACATATCCATTACATAAAACCTATGATTGACACTCAACATTCATGGATGACCACCTAACCATACATACGTACACCATAAAACCATGACTTAACAGTCCACACACCTACTCAAAACACAACACCTCTGATAGATAATCAACCTAAACACTACATAAAACCTATGATTGACACTCAACATTCATGGATGACCACCTAACCATACATACGTACACCATAAAACCATGACTTAACAGTCCACACACCTACTCAAAACACAACACCTCTGATAGATAATCCACCTAAACACTACATAAAACCTATGATTGACACTCAAACATTCATGGATGACCACCTAACCATACATACGTACACCATAAAACCATGACTTAACAGTCCACACACATACTCAAAACACAACACCTCTGATAGATAATCCACCTAAACAATACATAAAACCTATGATTGACACTCAAACATTCATGGATGACCACCTAACCATACATACGTACACCATAAAACCATGACTTAACAGTCCATACACATACTCAAAACACAACACCTCTGATAGATAATCCACCTAAACACTACATAAAACCTATGATTGACACTCAAAATTCATGGATGACCACCTAACCATACATACGTACACCATAAAACCATGACTTAACAGTCCACACACATACTCAAAACACAACACCTCTGATAGATAATCCACCTAAACACTACATAAAACCTATGATTGACACTCAACATTCATGGATGACCACCTAACCATACATACGTACACCATAAAACCATGACTTAACAGTCCACACACCTACTCAAAACACAACACCTCTGATAGATAATCCACCTAAACACTACATAAAACCTATGATTGACACTCAACATTCATGGATGACCACCTAACCATACATACGTACACCATAAAACCATGACTTAACAGTCCACACACATACTCAAAACACAACACCTCTGATAGATAATCCACCTAAACACTACATAAAACCTATGATTGACACTCAACATTCATGGATGACCACCTAACCATACATACGTACACCATAAAACCATGACTTAACAGTCCACACACCTACTCAAAACACAACACCTCTGATAGATAATCCACCTAAACACTACATAAAACCTATGATTGACACTCAACATTCATGGATGACCACCTAACCATACATACGTACACCATAAAACCATGACTTAACAGTCCACACACCTACTCAAAACACAACACCTCTGATAGATAATCCACCTAAACACTACATAAAACCTATGATTGACACTCAACATTCATGGATGACCACCTAACCATACATACGTACACCATAAAACCATGACTTAACAGTCCACACACCTACTCAAAACACAACACCTCTGATAGATAATCCACCTAAACACTACATAAAACCTATGATTGACACTCAACATTCATGGATGACCACCTAACCATACATACGTACACCATAAAACCATGACTTAACAGTCCACACACCTACTCAAAACACAACACCTCTGATAGATAATCCACCTAAACACTACATAAAACCTATGATTGACACTCAACATTCATGGATGACCACCTAACCATACATACGTACACCATAAAACCATGACTTAACAGTCCACACACCTACTCAAAACACAACACCTCTGATAGATAATCCACCTAAACACTACATAAAACCTATGATTGACACTCAACATTCATGGATGACCACCTAACCATACATACGTACACCATAAAACCATGACTTAACAGTCCACACACCTACTCAAAACACAACACCTCTGATAGATAATCCACCTAAACACTACATAAAACCTATGATTGACACTCAACATTCATGGATGACCACCTAACCATACATACGTACACCATAAAACCATGACTTAACAGTCCACACACCTACTCAAAACACAACACCTCTGATAGATAATCCACCTAAACACTACATAAAACCTATGATTGACACTCAACATTCATGGATGACCACCTAACCATACATACGTACACCATAAAACCATGACTTAACAGTCCACACACCTACTCAAAACACAACACCTCTGATAGATAATCCACCTAAACACTACATAAAACCTATGATTGACACTCAACATTCATGGATGACCACCTACCATACATACGTACACCATAAAACCATGACTTAACAGTCCACACGCCTACTCAAAACACAACACCTCTGATAGATAATCCACCTAAACACTACATAAAACCTATGATTGACACTCAACATTCATGGATGACCACCTACCATACATACGTACACCATAAAACCATGACTTAACAGTCCACACGCCTACTCAAAACACAACACCTCTGATAGATAATCCACCTAAACACTACATAAAACCTATGATTGACACTCAACATTCATGGATGACCACCTAACCATACATACGTACACCATAAAACCATGACCTAACAGTCCACACACCTACTCAAAACACAACACCTCTGATAGATAATCCACCTAAACACTACATAAAACCTATGATTGACACTCAACATTCATGGATGACCACCTAACCATACATACGTACACCATAAAACCATGACTTAACAGTCCACCCGCCTACCTCTGCACACACAATTCCTTAGGACACACCCTCCTCCCACCATTCATCCTACAAATTCAATCCTACAATACAAAATCAGAAAAGTAAGGATAGCAATCAACCTTTCGGTTGTTTGCTAGACTTACTTTTCTGATGTTTGCTAACCTAACTTTTTCTATGTTTATTTTTTTTAACCTAACTTTTTCTGTGTTCATTTTTTTAACCTAACTTTTTCTATGTTCATTTTTTTAAACCTAATTTTTTCTATGTTCATTTTTTTAAACCTAATTTTTTCTGTGTTCATTGTTTTTAAACCTAATTTTTTCTCATATTTTTTTAGTTGTATAGCAGAATTTCTATGAAACTACTAGCTGATTCTTATTTTCTATGTTTAGTTTGGATGTTTTCGACCAACGACTCTCATATTTCTAGAGAAAACAGAATTTTAGGTAACACTTTAGGTCTTTAGCTATATTAAACCTATCTTACAGTGTAATAATGTTATTTTTAAACATGATTATATGAAGCAATAGTGTTTTTATGGTGGATGGGTAGTTCTCAAGGAGATTTGTCTGTAGGATGAGTGGTGGGAGGAGGGTGTGTCCTAAGGAATTGTGTGTGCAGAGGTAGGCGGGTGGACTGTTAAGTCATGGTTTTATGGTGTACGTATGTATGGTTAGGTGGTCATCCATGAATGTTGAGTGTCAATCATAGGTTTTATGTAGTGTTTAGGTGGATTATCTATCAGAGGTGTTGTGTTTTGAGTAGGTGTGTGGACTGTTAGGTCATGGTTTTATGGTGTACGTATGTATGGTTAGGTGGTCATCCATGAATGTTGAGTGTCAATCATAGGTTTTATGTAGTGTTTAGGTGGATTATCTATCAGAGGTGTTGTGTTTTGAGTAGGTGTGTGGACTGTTAAGTCATGGTTTTATGGTGTACGTATGTATGGTTAGGTGGTCATCCATGAATGTTGAGTGTCAATCATAGGTTTTATGTAGTGTTTAGGTGGATTATCTATCAGAGGTGTTGTGTTTTGAGTAGGCGTGTGGACTGTTAAGTCATGGTTTTATGGTGTACGTATGTATGGTAGGTGGTCATCCATGAATGTTGAGTGTCAATCATAGGTTTTATGTAGTGTTTAGGTGGATTATCTATCAGAGGTGTTGTGGTTTGAGTAGGCTAGTGGACTGTTATGTCATGGTTTTATGGTGTACGTATGTATGGTAGGTGGTCATCCATGAATGTTGAGTGTCAATCATAGGTTTTATGTAGTGTTTAGGTGGATTATCTATCAGAGGTGTTGTGTTTTGAGTAGGTGTGTGGACTGTTAAGTCATGGTTTTATGGTGTACGTATGTATGGTTAGGTGTTCATCCATGAATGTTGAGTGTCAATCATAGGTTTTATGTAGTGTTTAGGTGGATTATCTATCAGAGGTGTTGTGTTTTGAGTAGGTGTGTGGACTGTTAAGTCATGGTTTTATGGTGTACGTATGTATGGTTAGGTGGTCATCAATGAATGTTGAGTGTCAATCATAGGTTTTATGTAGTGTTTAGGTGGATTATCTATCAGAGGTGTTGTGTTTTGAGTATGTGTGTGGACTGTTAAGTCATGGTTTTATGGTGTACGTATGTATGGTTAGGTGGTCATCCATGAATGTTGAGTGTCAATCATAGGTTTTATGTAGTGTTTAGGTGGATTATCTATCAGAGGTGTTGTGTTTTGAGTAGGTGTGTGGACTGTTAAGTCATGGTTTTATGGTGTACGTATGTATGGTTAGGTGGTCATCCATGAATGTTGAGTGTCAATCATAGGTTTTATGTAGTGTTTAGGTGGATTATCTATCAGAGGTGTTGTGTTTTGGGTATGTGTGTGGACTGTTAAGTCATGGTTTTATGGTGTACGTATGTATGGTTAGGTGGTCATCCATGAATGTTGAGTGTCAATCATAGGTTTTATGTAGTGTTTAGGTGGATTATCTATCAGAGGTGTTGTGTTTTGAGTAGGTGTGTGGACTGTTAAGTCATGGTTTTATGGTGTACGTATGTATGGTTAGGTGGTCATCCATGAATGTTTGAGTGTCAATCATAGGTTTTATGTAGTGTTTAGGTGGATTATCTATCAGAGGTGTTGTGTTTTGAGTAGGTGTGTGGACTGTTAAGTCATGGTTTTATGGTGTACGTATGTATGGTTAGGTGGTCATCCATGAATGTTGAGTGTCAATCATAGGTTTTATGTAGTGTTTAGGTTGATTATCTATCAGAGGTGTTGTGTTTTGAGTATGTGTGTGGACTGTTAAGTCATGGTTTTATGGTGTACGTATGTATGGTTAGGTGGTCATCCATGAATGTTGAGTGTCAATCATAGGTTTTATGTAGTGTTTAGGTGGATTATCTATCAGAGGTGTTGTGTTTTGAATAGGTGTGTGGACTGTTAAGTCATGGTTTTATGGTGTACGTATGTATGGTTAGGTGGTCATCCATGAATGTTGAGTGTCAATCATAGGTTTTATGTAGTGTTTAGGTGGATTATCTATCAGAGGTGTTGTGTTTTGAGTAGGTGTGTGGACTGTTAAGTCATGGTTTTATGGTGTACGTATGTATGGTTAGGTGGTCATCCATGAATGTTGAGTGTCAATCATAGGTTTTATGTAGTGTTTAGGTGGATTATCTATCAGAGGTGTTGTGTTTTGGGTATGTGTGTGGACTCTTAAGTCATGGTTTTATGGTGTACGTATGTATGGTTAGGTGGTCATCCATGAATGTTGAGTGTCAATCATAGGTTTTATGTAGTGTTTAGGTGGATTATCTATCAGAGGTGTTGTGTTTTGAGTAGGTGTGTGGACTGTTAAGTCATGGTTTTATGGTGTACGTATGTATGGTTAGGTGGTCATCCATGAATGTTGAGTGTCAATCATAGGTTTTATGTAGTGTTTAGGTGGATTATCTATCAGAGGTGTTGTGTTTTGAGTATGTGTGTGGACTGTTAAGTCATGGTTTTATGGTGTACGTATGTATGGTTAGGTGGTCATCCATGAATGTTGAGTGTCAATCATAGGTTTTATGTAGTGTTTAGGTGGATTATCTATCAGAGGTGTTGTGTTTTGAGTATGTGTATGGACTGTTAAGTCATGGTTTTATGGTGTACGTATGTATGGTTAGGTGGTCATCCATGAATGTTTGAGTGTCAATCATAGGTTTTATGTATTGTTTAGGTGGATTATCTATCAGAGGTGTTGTGTTTTGAGTATGTGTGTGGACTGTTAAGTCATGGTTTTATGGTGTACGTATGTATGGTTAGGTGGTCATCCATGAATGTTTGAGTGTCAATCATAGGTTTTATGTAGTGTTTAGGTGGATTATCTATCAGAGGTGTTGTGTTTTGAGTAGGTGTGTGGACTGTTAAGTCATGGTTTTATGGTGTACGTATGTATGGTTAGGTGGTCATCCATGAATGTTGAGTGTCAATCATAGGTTTTATGTAATTGATATGTATGTATGTATGTATGTATGTACGTACATTTATTATTTTATGTAGGTGATCTGTCAAGGGTGCAGTGTGTTCAGTAAGTATGTTCTCCATGTGTTTGGGTCTTTGGGAGTGGTGTATATACATTTTCTGATCGAGTATATTATAGTCAAAAGAAACCAAACTTTCTTACTGTTAATACCACGGTTTCTACAACAGAGACGTTTCAACTAACTATTTGTTTATTTGTTTAATGTGTAAAGAATCAATAGCACCAGGTTTTGTTAAAATCAAGCTTAAAATGTGAACATTATAGAGAATTTATTCATATTGGGTACTTACACTTTGTCAAATGTTTGGAGTCAACTAAATAGCTATGTAGGTTAAACAATTAATTTACAAGTGTTACATCAGTTTTGTACGTTGTTTTGAGGTCAAACTGGGGTTCTATAAGAGTATTTTAAAGGGTTTTTTATTGTTTAGGGTGAATATCATTGTTATGACACTGCATTTTAATGCTTTTAGGGAATTATAACATATTTTGTCACAAATATCCCTATTTATGTGCATTTTAACTCAACTTTAAGGGGTTTGGAGAGTACTATGTTGGTAGTTTTTCCATGATTTGAACAATGTTTCAACACATTTTTGTGTAAAATGACTCTTTTTTCTGAAATTTTTATGTATCTTTGATTTTTTCTTACTTTTGGATGGAATTTACTCTTCTGTTAGAATGTTTTTTAAACTGACAGTTTGTTTGAAATAAAATCAATACTATGTGGTTTGGGTTCCATGTCATAGTTGTCCTGGAGAATTTATTCCTATTGGGTACTTACACTTTGTCAAATGTTTGGAGTCAACTAAATAGCTATGTAGGTTAAACAATTAATTTACAAGTGTTACATCAGTTTTGTACGTTGTTTTGAGCTCAAATTAAGTTTTTAAAGGTTCTATAAGAGTATTTTAAAGGAATTTTTAATGTTTAGGGTGAATATCATTGTTATGACACTGCATTTTAATGCTTTTAGGGAATTATAACATGTTTTGTACACAAATATCCCTATTTATGTGCATTTTAACTCAACTTTAAGGGGTTTGGAGAGTACTATGTTGGTAGTTATTCCTTGATTTGAACAATGTTTCAACACATTTTTTGTGTAAAATGACTCTTTTTTCTGAAATTTGTATGTATCTTTGATTTTTTCTTACTTTTGGATGGAATTTACTCTTCTGTTAGAATGTTTTTTAAACTGACAGTTTGTTTGAAATAAAATCAATACTATGTGGTTTGGGTTCCATGGCATATATCAAAGGGTCCAGCAGCCTTAGTTAGTAACAAAGACTACATTCATTCAAGACTCATACCTCTACGATTAACGTCTCAAATACAGTAAATAGTGTATTGCTATGGTGTATATAAAGTGTGAGGAATTATCTTGTGTTTGAGGTTATTACACTTCATTTATCATGTGTTTGTGGATATAATAATTGTTATTTGTAAGTTTAGGTTGGTTAACATACAATAGTTCGGTTATAAATGCTATACATATTGTTTAAAATCCTACCTAAACTATAAAAACTTTAGAAAATACGGTATAATTTGATGTACGATCTCTCATTATTACACATGTAATGTGTTAGCATTTTTATAAATTATGGAATTTACAACAAAACAAATTGATAAAACTTTGTTAAAATTAAGTTTACTCGTAATAATTTAAATATAAAGCACAAATTATTGTAAAAGGTTCTATGTATTACGTATGATAATTGGTAATAACAAAGATATCAATTGATTTTACTGAATAAAACGTAGTGTGTAAATAAATTATTATTGCTCTCTTTTTTTTAAAGTACGGGACTATAATACCAATAATTCTTTCGTTTTGTTTAATAATAGACGAAATATGGTAAGGTTGCCGGGTCATACATGTTTGAAACTTGTTCAATTGGTAGGTTAAGTAAAATCTGTATATTTGAAACCAAACACTTTATATTTTAATAGGAAACAATATAAAACTGACCTCAGACTGATATCACAAAACTTGACCTCTTGGGTTAGCATGTGGTTGATATGCAGTCCGTCCGGTGCCAATTAAAATAGCAATCAATATAACACTGACCTCAAAGGTCAGCTTGTGTTGCGCGAGAACTCTTGGACTGCCATTGCACTGCAGTCCAATAACTAGTATATAGGTTGTGAAATGTTAGTGAATTAGTCCTCGAGTGTCGGTACAAAGGAAGGAATGTTTGTGGAGAGGAAGTGAAGGTAGGTGTGCTTGTTTCGTTATGTAGGGGGGCTGATGGGTTCTGGATAAGTACGTGAATGGGAAGTGGGGTATTTGAGTCCACAGAATTGATAATAAACGTAAGTAATGTAACCTAGGTAAGATATACATGCACGCAAAGGTGAGTGAAAATAGGAAATTGTTATAGTTAATGAAAGAAAATGTGAAGCTTGTAGTAACGGACTGATAAAGCCCGAGTAGACTTTGTAAGTACAGTTGGATAGTTCGGTTAGGCATGGGTAAGAGCGTTAAGCTAGCGTGTTAGGTTTAGAGGATGTCAGGTTAATACGAAGGTATCCAGAAGTAGATGGTAGTTGAAGGTAAGAGCGTATGTTAACTGTGTATTTAATATAAAATAAAAAATTAATTAAAATGGATAGGATAACAGTGTATTACAAATTATAAACAGATTAAATAAAAAGAATTGTCCCTTCATTTTTGAATAAATAATTAATTAAAAACGTGTATTGCGGGTTGCCTAGAGTGTTAAGTAGGGGCTTGAGGATGATCTGTGATTCGATATAGGTAACAGTGTAGGAAGCCTTGGATGAGTACCCAAAGCTAAGAGCGTATGTTATCTGTGTATTTGTTAAAATTTGAGAAAAATTAAATTAAATAAGTAGTCTAACAGTACGTGTGAGAAATATTATTTGTAAAGTAGGGAGGTAACCAATCAGAGCGTGGCATTTGGGTGTGCGTCAGACCAGCAGACGACGTGTACGAAGGTAGCCGACGGTTGCCGGAAGTACACGAAAGCATTTTATATAGTACATATGTAAATGGCCGCCATCTTTAGCATTTTATATAGTATGAGATGGGAAAGGTTAATAGTGTATTTTATATAGTATAAAGACCGAATTTGAGGGAGGGAATTACCACCGGGGACTTCCCTTCCGAAGGCGCCATGTTCCGAAAGGATGCGCTAAGTTTTGCCACCAGGTGCGCTACGATCGGGTCGAGCACATAGAGTATACGGAGTAGTGTATATATGAGTAGAGTAACAAGGTGTGCATGCCCACCCAACCAGCAGACGACGTGTACGAAGGTAGCCGACGGTCGCCGGAAGTACCCGAAGGGAAAGACCGCCATCTTGGATCCGGTTGTCATCTTTTTACATTTATTATAGTGTAAAGTCCGCCATATTGGATAAGGAATTTTTGGAGGGAATTTTGGGTGGGAAAGACGCCATATTGGATCCGATCGTTATATTTTTACATTCATTATAGTGTATTTTATATAGTATAAGGCTGCCATCTTTGATGAGGGAATTTTGGGAAGGGAATTTTCCCACGGGGTGTGAGTTGGCGCGGGAGAGAAAGACGCCATATTGGACAAAAAAGTGAATTTTATATAGTCTAACATGGAAAAAGACGTCATATTGGACAAAAAAAGTCCATTTTACATAGTATATCATGGAAAAAGACGCCATATTGGACAAAAAAAGTCCATTTTACATAGTATAACATGGAAAAAGACGCCATATTGGACAAAAAAAGTCCATTTTACATAGTATAACAAGGGAATTTGGGGGGAAAATGTGAGGGAAAATGGGTAATTTGGGGGAAATTTGAGGGAAATTGGGTGGAAATGTGGGTAATTTGGGAATTTGAGGGAAATTTGGGGGAAATGTGAGGGAAATTGGGTATTTTGAGGGAAATTTGAGGGAAATTTGAGGGTAATTTGGGGGAAATTCGGGAAATTTGAGGGAAATTCGGGAAATTTGAGGGAAATTCGGGAAATTTGAGGGTAATTTGGCGGGAAATTTGAGGTTAGGAAAAGTGAGGTTAGAAAATTTGGCGGGAAATGGGCGCCGCCATCTTGGATCTGGTCACGTGACCGCTCTCGACCAATCAGAGGCCAGAAAAGTGGGTCCAAAGGTCAAAGTGGCGCAGAAATCCCCTTTTTTGACGGTAATATCGGCATCTTTTCCCTACTGCAGACTATTCAACAAGTTACCAACAATGCCAAGCTATACAGTGTATCTGTTGGCGTTAGGTAATTGTTGGCATGTATTAGAGTGTACCCTGTTAAATATAAAACACTCAGTGCGTTTTCTTATTGAGGGATTATAATGGTGGCCTGTAGAAGTTAATATTTTAAAAAAAGTCTAAATAAACTATCTTTTACTGAAGGTAATTGTTAGTTATATTATATTTATATCCTATTTCACGAAATAAAATCCAAAAGTTCCTGTAGTGATTTAACATCAATGGC
>JAQJVL010005729.1:0-33342 GCA_035578905.1 Stictocephala bisonia | reverse complement strand
TTTACAAACACTTGTTATGTACTGATTCACTCCGGTTACCTCAGACTCCAACCTGATGTACACGTCCTTGTTGTGTCGTGTGTGATCCTCAAATAGTGATCTCGGCTTGGATTAGGACCAACTATGACCCAAGTTCAGTATAATTCATTTAAGTAACAGAGAAAAAGGAATCATAAGTCACCTTTTTTATACCACAGCGAACACCCCAGTGGCAGTTATAAATAGATTAAAACTAATGTACATCTTTAATAATCTAAGTAGCCAAGGCCCTAATAATTACCAAGATTATTTTTGAGGGTTTGGAATAAATGGACGGACTGACAATGTGCTGGTCCTGTCATCCGCATGGCACACTTTAGAAATAACTATTCAACACAATTAATCAACACAAATTCAACGCACTATTGGATGCGACCTCTGTTTCTTTCTTCTATGTGATTACACGGATCTTATATTCCTTCTACCTTACTACTACATGTAGCTCTTGACGATGTTGTGTGCTTTTGAAAAATTATCACACTTGTTTTATATTTTCAAGAAATTGTTTGTTAAACAAAATATAAAATAATTCTGGAACACCACTTCTAACCATTTTAACCTTTCCTCTACAGGTAGAGGAATGATTATATAGATCTAACGTCAGATTTCGTGGCAATTGTTCGATTACTTGGACTTCATATGGCAGCTAATGAGACATGTATGTTCACTTAACTTGGAGTTCCTCCATAATAATAATTATAGCATATCACATTATTGTTTGACATCATGCATTTTATATTTTTCATTCATGACTTTCCAGAGTAAATAAAAAAAAAATCAAAGGTGTTATTCTTACGGAAATCTGAAAATTGTTTTCGGTTAAACAAAAGCTCGTTCATTACTTTATTAGTTTCAACTATTTTCTCATCTATTATGAGTTCAAGTTATGAGGCTATAACCTAACCTAACCTAACTTAGTTAACTGTCACCTATTTATGAAATAATAATAAGAATACGAAGAAAATTTAACCGAGCAAAGCATCTGTTGTTATTTTATTTGGCTTTTTATCTTTATAATTTTTATAAAACGATTTTCGTAAAAATGTGTACGTAGGACTAAGGCACAACTTCATTTCTAACATTATTTTGGTACTTGCAAACTAAAAGAGCGTCTGAAAAAAGGTAGCGCCGCAATACTTTGTATGTATGCAATACCTGGAACACAATTAAGTTGTGATATTGTGTCTACGTGAGCTACGGCGCGCTTACAATAAAAAAGGAGTTTATTAGTCGATATTAACTTTATACTGTTAATAATACCAGCCTTCAAAAAACTAAGTTTTGTAATGAGAGGTTCTATAAAGTGAAAATATTTTCTTCAATTCATTGGTGATGACAAGGTTTTATTATAATTATAGGCATTTAACTAACGTTGTTTCCTACGTCATAAACTACTATTTCTTTAAAAGCGTTTTGAGATGACATATTTATAATTGTTAACATATAAATTTGGTACGGACATTTGCCATCCCTAAGTTGTTAGTGTAATTACAAAAAATGTTTCCATTTTCAGAATCTGTAAACAATTTATCAGGTGAAAAGTAGACCGAAAATTAAAAACACAAACTGTACTAAACATATTTTTCATTATTCATTGGTAAGACACCGATCGTCTAGATGTGGGTGAATGAGTGTGATGAGTGTAGATGAACGATGTAGTCATTATTACTAAGGTGGCCCGTTCCTCAGAAAGAACTATTTATTAAAAGCCGAATAGCCAGGGCAACTATGTGACCTACAGCTTTACGTGGAATCCAAACTACGTAGTGTTGGTCTGATTTTTAGCTAATTAACAAGTCTGACTCTCAGTTGTCTTCCCTCTCACTTGACAAAAAGTCATTAACTCATTAACTCAGGGAAGTGACCTGGCTTCCCGATATCTACAATATGAATAATTTTTTGTTAATTTTGGACAGTGCATAATATGATTTTTGTCCATAAGATCAGATGATTTACATAGCATACCATTTGGATTTTCATTTATTACGAAGCGATGAAGATACTGTCTAAGGCTGTCATGTCCTGTGTTTAGTCGCAAAGCAGCAACGGCATTTTTCTTGGGAAATCTGGCATATCGTTAAATCCTCCAATGATTTATTTTTTATTTCGTTTTAAAGGATATTTGGGAGTGATTTTTTATGTGATAATTGCACTTTGCTTGATAGAAAGGAGTTGTGCTGTTTTGATAGGGTAGGTTTTTTTAAATTTTTTAGCTAGTTTGTAAGCTAACTCATTTTCTTTGATATTACAATGTGAAAGAATCCATTGGATAACAAAATTTCCATTTTTATTATCTAAATGTTTAACAAGTTTTCTGCTTCTTTTGATTCTACCTTGTGTCATTTTAAATCACTTTAATTGCCGATTTAGTGTCAAAAAATAAGACAATGTTTCTAGATTTAATATATTCATGAACTAATTTATTTAGAGCTAATTTAATTGCCAGCTGGGATCGGTCGATGAGACGGCGTGGGCTGGAATCTAACAATCACTTGCACCTTTGTAAAAAACTAATAGGATGAAAAAAGAGGCGTTAAAACTGTTCTGATTTTTACCTGACATTTTAGATATGGTAAATGCAGTAACCGTGTATTATTGATTTTTAAATATCTATTTTATGTTTTTTTAATGTAGCCTATATATTTTATTTTCTTGCTATTCATGGCCTTTCCTCAAATATTAAATGTAAGGAAACGGATATAATATGATGATAGTAAAAGAATCTAGACATAATAACTTTCCAAAGTAAACCAAAAAACAACAAATAAATGTGTTATTCTTTTGGAAATATTTAGTGGAGGTATGCGTTCTAAAAGAGAGTAGATATTGTTAGGATACCATGAGTAGTTAAATTATACATTTATAAATACGGTAGGCCTACCAAGATTAAGTTAAAAATAGTACTTGTTTAAGAATTAATAAGTTTAAAGGTATTCTCAACCCTTAACTGTTTTATCTCATGATTGGCCGTAACTTTAAATAAAGCCTAGTTTCAGCTTCAATATTAAACTTCGTTATTTAGTGGTCCGCGATATTACAGTCTGTCACTAGTCGAGCTGATAGATTTTAAATAAGAAACACTTCTCAAAACAACGATTAAAAAACTATTTTTTTATTTCCTATAAAAACGAATTCAGGTTACTCCAATAAAATGATTTATTTCCGTGAGGCCTTTCGACTACAATGTAGGCATCTTCAGACATCAACAAAAACCAAAATGAAGATTGCTTCATTGTAGGCGAAAGGCCTCACGGAAATAAATCATTATATTGGAGTAACCTGAGAATTTTCAAATTATTTACAATCTCCAATAAAGAAGTCAAAGAAGAAAAAAAAACGAGTTCTCTTATTTGTCAGTAAAAATGAGTTTTTCGCGCAATGAAATTATCTTTTCCCTTAATTTGACTAATTTTTAACTATTTCAAAACAGCAAATTTTAATTTTCTAAAGGTGAGTGGAAAGCGCATAGTAATCATCACTTGAGATTCCTACAACTGCCAATTTAATTAGTAAGGAATCATTTCTTGTACAGTATCTATCCACATACCTCCTCAATGGAAGCACTACCTCGTTCCAAACTGTCTATTGGATGTATGTTGAATTTGGGAATCACTTCTTGGATGGATAGACAACACCGAATAGCTACAAATCAATTTAAATAAACAAGAACCAGTTGGTTGTTTGTCACAATCACAATCCACTTGAGGAACGTGACAATAACAGGTTGATAACGACATTGCGAAGCCCGACTTAACAAGTACGACTGATCGTGTTTGTTAGAAATGCATCTCTTTACAGGCCAACTATCAGTGAAGTCTAACCTCGGTGGCAGTTGTCCAAGGTACCGACCTGCGCCGGTCTAAGTTTAGTAGGAGATTCCTTGTTACATTCAACATATAACAAGCCTCTTCCATTGTCTACGTGGGTTAGTTTTACGGGTTTAATGGTTGTGTTTAAAGGAGGACTTTGTACACCGAACCTTGCCAAATTAGCGTTAACGTGTTCTTGTATTTTTATTTATTTACTAGCTGAACCCGGCGGACGTTGTCTCGCCTTTCATTTTTAGGAGGCATGTCATAAAAAGTAAACTGCAAAACAAATAATTATTTATTTTTTATTTTCATGTTTCAGCACATGTTTTAATTACCGAGGAAAAAAGGTTAACACCAAATACAGATCACCTGATCAAGTAAAAGTAGTGTGTGCTACACTCTCAAGGTGAAATGTAGAACTACAATAAATCAAAACATATACAGTATTGTTGTTGTGAGAACTTCAATCTGCTTATGGCATGTGAAACTACATTAAACCACACAGTCATATGTTTTTTGTAAACAATTCAGATTCTCCATTTGAATAACATGGGATCTTTAGGAGCCCGTGGGGGGACCCTGTGGACGGATCTGCATCAAACTTCACAGAAACCATCTCGGGAGTATACAGGACAACATCCTAAAGTTTCATGGTGATCGGTTGGATGGTTTGGCAGCGCATAAACTTCAAACATATATATATCTATATTTATAAAAGAGGATGTTTGTATATATATATATATATATATATATATATATATATATATATATATATATATATATATATATATATATATATATATATATATGCTTGAAGTTTATGCGCTGCCAAACCATCCAACCGATCGCCATGAAACTTTAGGATGTTGTCCTGTATACTCCCGAGATGGTTTCTGTGAAGTTTGATGCAGATCCGTCCACAGGGTCCCACCCCACGGGCTCCTAAAGGTCCCATGTTATTCAAATGGAGAATCTGAATTGTTTACAAAAAACATATGACTGTGTGGTTTAATGTAGTTTCACATGCCATTGAACTGATGTTTTCAACCGATTTGCCATTCAATTTTAAATGGCTCCAATTTCCTGTGCGACTTGCTTTCGTAATAACTATTAATAAATCTCAAGGACAGTCATTGCGCGTTGCCGCAATAAATTTAAGTAATCCATGTTTTTCACATGGACAGCTCTACTTCGCTTGCTCGAGAGTAGGCTCACCAAAAAACCTTTACATTTATACACCAAATAAGAAGACCAAAAATATTGTTTACCCTCTTGCACTCATTTAATAAATAATGTTTTTTTTTCTATAATTCTTTTTATTGCTTTATTTTAGTAAGTAAATGAAAAGTGAAAGGCGAGACAACGTCCGCCGGGTTCAGCTAGTACTGTAGTATAAAAATACATCCCCTTTTATAAATATAGATTCCTAAGACGCCAATCATCAAGATATGGGCGAATATGGATTTCTACTGAGTGTGATGAATGTAGATGAGCGAATGTAGTCAACAATTCAAACTAAGGCCGACTATTCCTTAGAAAGTGTCATTAATAATTAACAGCTGTATAAATAATTATAGACACTTCATTTTTTTCAATTGAGCCTTTATTTTTAAAATAAACATTTTATTTTGCATCTTTAATTATTCTCTCAAAATAAAGATTATTTAGTGTAATGGAACAATACTTATTCAAATTACAGTATTACAAAACTGCACAATTAGGTAAGATCTGCTATTATATGTAGCAATTTATAGTTCTTAAAATAATAGGCTAACTCTATTTAAACTAATAAACTATACCTAAAATTCACTCTTATATTCATGCGAAAAATAAATCTAACTAAACAGGAACATGGCACAACAGAACTTAGTTAATGACTCCTATATAATTTTTAACTCAAGGAGCAGGAAAACTACTTAATGAATATAAATTGAAATATAGCTAATCATTGTTATACGTTTGAAAATGAAGAGAAAATAAATTGCTTTTACAGTTGTTTGAATAAAACAAAGTAAGGTACTTTTTTTAAAAAAATATCAATGTTTAAAAATTACAAGTTAAAATACATTAGACATAATACAATATTTATTCAGTTAGTTACCTGTTTAAAATTTCTCCGCCACTAGGTACTTACTGACACCAGTCAAACATAACCTATATATTAAACAAACACAAGTTTACACTCTGAGGGAATCTATCAAATATTTTGCAGTTGCGCACACAACACGCGAACCCTGACATATACAGATCAAGTTGTTCTTCTACTGTTTACACTTCAGTGACTGGCTGCTGAGTCGTGGCACACCAGGCCCTGACCCTGCAGAGTTCAGATCAGCCAAACCACATGCCAGCTGGTTCACTGATCGCACAGCTGTTCAAGAGCCTGCGCAACTCACTTTCTCCCGCTTTTTTGAACCTGCTCTTCCCACGTATTCATATAAGACAGATTTTTAACAAATGCATTCATAGAAATGTTGTATTGTATTTTATATGAATACTAGTGGATACGCTTACACGCTTCGTGTGTCATACCCGTCACTAGATACGCTCAAATCATTTAGCTAGTGTGATTTAGTTGTCCCCTTCACATTGCTGACTTACATTGATAAAAAATAATCTCTTATGTCAAGTTGCACCTCCTAAGCTCTCTAATTCGTATGGTGAATTGTAACAAAAGTTCTCATTGGCCAGTATTGGGATATTTATTATCTACCTTATTTTAGCTCTCTGAGAAAAAATATTTTAAAATATTTTCTTAGTACGAATCTATATAATACTAGCTGAACCCGGCGGAAGTTGTCTCGCCTTTCATTTTCATAAAAAGTAAACTGCAAAACAAATAATTATTTATTTTTTATTTTCACGTTTCACCACATGTTTTAATTACCGAAGAAAAAAGGTTAACACCAAATACAGATCACCTGATCAAGTAAAAGTAGTGTGTGCTACACTCTCAAGGTGAAATGTAGAACTACAATAAATCAAAACATATACATTTATGTATATGTTTTGTTTGTTATTGTTGTTGTGAGAACTTCAATCTGCTTATGGCACGTGAAACTACATTAAACCACACAGTCATATGTTTTTTGTAAACAATTCAGATTCTCCATTTGAATAACATGGGATCTTTAGGAGCCCGTGGGGCGGGACCCTGTGGACGGATCTGCATCAAACTTCACAGAAACCATCTCGGGAGTATACAGGAACACATCTTAAAGTTTCATGGTGATCGGTTGGATGGTTTGGCAGCGCATAAACTTCAAACATATATATATATATATATATATATATATATATATATATATATATATATATATATATATATATATATATATATATATATATATATATATATATATATATACTAGGGGGCACCCCTGCACGCTTCGCGTGCCAACCCCGTCGTCACTCGCTACGCTCGTGAGGTATGCTCGGCCTGCGGCCTCACCAAGACACTCTGCTTCAGTCCCATTTTTGGATCTTGGCATGTCGCCTCGTGAGGAAGATTGATCTACGACCTTACCAGGACTCTTAAGAAGTATTCTATGAACTATAAATAAAAAAAATTCCTTTTTAGGAGGCATGTCATAAAAAGTAAACTGCAAAACAAACAATTATTTATTTTTTATTTTCACGTTTCACCGCATGTTTTAATTACCGAGGAAAAAAGGTTAACACCAAATACAGATGACCTGATCAAGTAAAAGTAGTGTGTGCTAAACTCTCAAGGTGAAATGTAGAACTACAATAAATCAAAACATATACAGTACTGTTGTTGTGAGAACTTCAATCTGCTTATGGCATGTGAAACTACATAAGACCACACAGGCATATGTTTTTTGTAAACAATTCAGATTCTCCATTTGAATAACATGGGATCTTTAGGAGCCCGTGGGACGGGACCCTGTAGACGGATCTGCATCAAACTTCACAGGAACCATCTCGGGAGTATACAGGACAACATCCTAAAGTTTCATGGCGATCGGTTGGATGGTTTGGCAGCGCATAAACTTCAAACATATATATATATACAAACATCCTCTTTTATAATAATAGATGAAGAATATTTGAGCCAAGTGTAATGGCCAAAAGCTTTATAGTTTTTGATCAGTATTTTATATTGTGATATTGGCTTAGACATAGATATTTATATATTAGACTTAGTACATGATTATTTCATGCACTGTGAAGAGTGGAATATGAAAGAAACTGTTCTACCATTATTTCTGCTTCCACATTTAAGAAAGGTTCAATATCCCAAGTATATCATGAGTATCACTTATATGTACACTTCATCCTACTCCGTGGAGATTGTGATATAACAAAACAAAAAATGCAACTTCCGGTTGAATTATTCCTGATAAAAGGAATACAGATAACTATTGTACAAATATACTTTGAAGTTATTCATAACTTCATTAAATTATAGTATGTTAGAATACACATAAAAAGTGATGTGACTGTTCTCTATAACTGTTCCGAGATTTCCATTTTAAAACTTTGCTTGAAAATGTGTTTGTTGAAAGATTTCAAAATGAATCTGTTTGTGCCATCTGGTTTGGGAATTTTAATATAAGGAGATAGTTGAGGGGCGTTTTAGACTCCAGGTAGGGTTTAAGTATATCGGTTTGTGATGCTGTTACCTTCTTCTGGCGTAGTAGCGTTCCTGGATGTCGTTAAATCCATGTTCGGCAGCTGGAGTGGTAGTCGTCCTTTTTTTATATAAACTTCACTCGCCAGTTCACATGTGCTTACAAGCCTGTGCGTGAACTTTATTGAACGATTGAAGTACCAACCGTTGGCTCAGTGGGTATTCGAACCTTGGACCACGCCTTCTGCAGTCCGAACGAAGCCTTAGCCACTGAGCCACCACGCCGGCAATCAAATCAAATCAAGCCTTGAGGGATGATGAGGTAGAGCAGAATAACATTGCGAGTCACAACTTAGAGGGCGTATTAATACATAAAATCAAACAGGCTTATAACAGCACCATTCAAGGAATTATGGGGTAGGGAATGGTAGAAGAGAAATTCAAACTGAAATTTAATTAAATATATTTTAGGAAAATATTTGGCCTTAACTAAAATAAATATGTCACTCTGAATAGTTACATCTACTCAAAATTACAAGGCATTTACAAATTTGGAGCATTAATTAAATACATATTTTATTTATTTGTTGATAAAATTATAAATAACTTGAAATAGCCATACCGATGGGCTATCCTTGAATGTTACTCAATGTTCAATTATAATGATAAGACTACCACAACAATATGTGATTCAACTGATCTTACACATTTTTATTTATAGTTATGACTGTTATATAGATATGACTGTTCTCTATAACTGTTCCGAGATTTCCATTTTAAAACGTTGAAAATTTGCTCGTTGAAAGATTTCAAAATGAATCTGTTTGTGCCATCTGGCTTGGGAATTTTAGTATAAGGAAATTGCTGAGGGGCGTTTTAGACTTTAGGTAGGGTTTGGGTATATAGAGTTGTGGTGCTGTTACCTTCTTCTAGCGTAGTAGCGTTCCTGGATGTCGTGAAGTCCTGGTAGGCAGCTGGAGTGGTAGTCGTCCTTCACTCGCCAGTTCACATGGGCTTACAAGCCTGTGTGTGAACTTTATTGAACGATTGAAGTACCAACCGTTGGCTCAGTGGGTATTCGAACCTTGGACCATGCCTTCTGCAGTCCGAACAAAGCCTTAGCCACTGAGCCACCACGCCGGCAATCAAATCAAATCAAGCCTTGAGGGATGATGAGGGAGAGCAGAATAACATTGCGAGTCACAACTTAGAGGGCGTATGAATACATAAAATCAAATACAACAAAACTATATACAATTTGTTATTACTAATAAGTCTATGGGGAGCGAGCTGGAGTGAGTCGTCATCACTAGTTGCCTGCGTGTAAATTCTGAGAGGGCCGTGCAGTGACATTCGTCCATAGCTGACGGCGGGGGGGTAACAGGCATATAACAGCACCATTCACGGAATGATGGGGTAGGGAATGGTAGAAGAGAAATTCAAACTGACATTTAATTAAATGCATTTTAGGAATATATTTGGCCTTAACAGAGATAAATATGTCTATCTGAATAGTACATCTACTCAAAATTCCTAGGCATTTACAAATTTAGAGCATTAATTAAATACATATTTTATTTATTTGTTGATAAAATTATAAATAACTTGAAATAGCCATACCGATGGGCTATCCTTGAATCATAGCATATGTTTAAGGATGCTGAAAACAGCAAATAACTTTTGACTGTTCGATTACACTGAAATTTTGCAAGTTTTGCCAAATTTCTTTAGTGCTGCATGTTTTGCCTCAAGAGAGATTGGTCGGAGTCACAGGCCAGGTCACGTGTTAGAAACGCACGGGGGTAGACCCGTGCTACTTGCTCAATTACTAGGTTCAGACTTTGGTAGATGTGTAGTCCTCTGACAATTATTAGATTATTGGAGTTTACGTACGTACGCACGCACTCACACCATAGACTACTAGTCTTGACGAAAACATGCGTTGATTGACTTTCATTAAAATTGCTTAGTACATAAGTGGTGTTGGGAGTACGTAGGCGTATGAGTTGGCGTGTGGCGAGAGAAGAGTGTCGTGGGAGTGTGCAAGTTGAATGTACGAAGCGGGTTAGAAGTGTCATGAAAGTGATAAATAAACGAACAAAAGGAGTTAGGACCATATCCGGTGGATTGGGTTAGATGACACCTATCCCTAGTTAGGACCATGTCCGGTGGGTTGAGCTCGATGACACCTATCTCTAGTTAGGACCATGTCCAGTGGGTTGAGCTCGATGCACCTATCCCTAGTTAGGACCATGTCCGGTGGGTTGAGCTCGATGACACATATCCCTAGTTAGGACCATGTCCGGTGGGTTCAGCTCGATGACACCTATCCCTAGTTAGGACCATGTCCGGTGGGTTCAGCTCGATGACACATATCCCTAGTTAGGACCATGTCCGGTGAGTTCAGCTCTATGACACCTATCCCTAGTTAGGACCATGTCCGGTGGGTTCAGCTCGATGACACATATCCTTAGTTAGGACCATGTCCAATGGGTTCAGCTCGATGACACCTATCCCTAGTTACGACCATGTCCGGTGGGTTCAGCTCGATGACACATATCCCTAGTTAGGACCATGTCCGGTGGGTTCAGCTCGATGACACCTATCCCTAGTTAGGACCATGTCCGGTGGGTTCAGCTCGATGACACATATCCCTAGTTAGGACCATGTCCGGTGGGTTCAGCTCGATGACACATATCCCTAGTTAGGACCATGTCCAGTGGGTTCAGCTCGATGACACCTATCCCTAGTTAGGACCATGTCTGGTTGGTTCAGCTCGATGAAACCTATCTCTAGTTAGGACCATGTCCGGTGGGTTCAGCTCGATGACACCTATCCCTAGTATTAACCTAAACTAATAGTATTACACCAAATTAACCGTAATATACTTTCTGTAATCCTACTAAATAATTCCTAGTTACTCATCCTCACGCACAGGCCTCCCTTTGTGAGAATTATATTTCCAAAATATGAGTTTGTCTGTTTTGTTATTATTAGTTTTTGAATATAATTAATTAAATTGACAATTTTATGAATGCAAACCAACCTATGCTTATAGTAAAAATTTATGGAATAAACAGCTTTGATTTTTAATTAAAAATTAATGAAAATTATTTTTATTCATTAGGGCGTAGAGGTGAATTAATAGGAGCCCCCTCCAAATGAATTAAAAATAATTTACATTCGTTTTCATTTATAAAGCAGTTTTAATTCATCAACAGTGTGTTTATGCCCTTCTCGCCACGCATTTGTAACGCTCCGGTATCTGGTATCGCCTGACCTGTCGTTATATGCTGACTACAAAATGGTGATTTTTTTAATCGTGACAAATTGGGATCTTGTAAACCTGCAGCGATACAAAAAAACATTAATTGGGATCTTCACTTACTTTTTACTATTTTCCACTTAATAAAAAGTATGTATTTTGCGATTTTCAAAAAGCCACCTTTTTCTAAAAGTACTTAATGTTTTTTCTTCTTATGTAAAATTAAATTTAAGATGTTTTTGTTATTTACATTTCTTCCTTGATATTAGCTTTTTCTAATCTACGGACACTAAAATAGTTTAAAACGGTTACTTATGCCATTGTAAAATAATGACAACAATGTTTTAATCAGTAACGTTAGGCTGCAGGCTAAAGTTCGTTATTTTAGATATGCTAAAGGTTGTATTTTAAAATAAAATAGATAATATTTATATTGTTCAATAAAACTGTTCTATTTCATTTTACTTTATTATAGCCTAAATTGGCCTTATTTTATCTAATATAAAAATAGTAGACACTGGGATCTTAGATCCCAGACACTGGGACTAGAGAATGGGATTTAAAAAAATATTCTTGGGCTAATTTAATTTATTTTTTCTAATTTATTTCTTATAGATCGTCAAATAAAATAATTAAGTTGCCCACCGTTTTGGAAAATGGCGGCTTTTTGTAAAATCACTATATATACGTATTTTTAGTCTATTTGGTATTTTGAGAAAAAGGTAGATTAAGTTCCCAATTTAAAGTTCTTTGTATCTCTGTAGGTTTAAAAGATCCCAATGGTGGTAAACTTACAAAAAAGTGTGTGTATATATATATATATATATATATATATATATATATATATATATATATATATATGTGTGTGTGTGTGTGTGTGTGTGTGTGTGTGTGTGTGTGTGTGTGTGTGTGTGTGTGTGTGTGTGTGTGTGTGTGTGTGTGTGTGTGTGTGTGTGTGTGTGTGTGTGTGTGTGTGTGTGTGTGTGTGTGTGTGTGTGTGTGTGTGTGTGTGTGTGTGTGTGTGTGTGTATGTGTGTGTGTGTACATGTAAATAAATATGTAAACAATTTTACTATGCTAACTGAAGCAATTTTGCGGATTTAAACGAATCGAAAAGTAACGTATCACTCTAAAACACTCATATTTAAAGAGTTAAAATTACTGTACTAAAAAAAATAATCATGAAGCTAAAAGGAGGACGAATATTGGCTCTGAGGTGAAGATTACAGGACATTTCGGATATTGTGTGTGTGTGGTGTGTTGGAGAGGGCTGTGCCCGTGGTCACCTAGAGCCTTCGGTCCTCCTGTATGCAATTGGCAGACACGCTGTATATATTGTGACACTACAAGCAGTTGTACCTCCGAGAACCAAAATCACAATTAGACATAAATTTATTTCTTTAATTTGTGGAAGAAGGTATTTAAATTATAATCATAGTTATTTATTAACTATTGTTAATTTTATATAATGAATTAAATATATTCTAATTTTAGGCCCTAGATAATGCATCTTGTGACCATTTTGTGTTTGTTTACACAATGAATCAACTTAAGATGTATTATTGTCTCGTATTAAGGGTTTTATTAACATAATTAAATTGCAATAATAAGTAAGTGTATTCTTTTAACCAATCAGAACGATTGATTAACTGAGATCCAGGCAACTGTGTTGTTTTAATCTAGTTATAGATGCACTGTTATCTATCATCCAACAGACTACGTCAAGATTATTGGGATGGTTGTCTAAAGTAAATATTTAAGGATGCCCAGAGGTCCAAAATAATGAGAACATAAAGCGTTAAATATTTGACGGTATTACAGAGAAGAAAGAAACTTGGCGTGTCGAGGAGTTAGTTTTCTGCGTAAATGAAAGGATTAGCGCGTTGTCAGTCCCCTCCAAATCCTTAAGGATGAACTAAGTATTTATTGATATACTTTTTAAAGATTAGTTAGATATTACCACTGAGGCGTTCACTGCTGCCATAGGAAAGCGACCTCTGTTTAGATATTACCACTGAGCCATTCACTGCTGCCATATGAAAGTGACCTCTGTTTAGATATTACCACTGAGGCGTTCACTACTGCCATAAGAAAGTGACCTCTGTTTAAATATTACCACTGAGCCGTTCACTACTGCCATAAGAAGCGACCTCTGTTTAGATATTACCACTGAGGCGTTCACTACTGCCATACGAAGCGACCTCTGTTTAGAAATTACCACTGAGCCGTTCACTGCTGCCATACGAAAGCGACCTCTGTTTAGATATTACCACTGAGCCATTCACTACCGCCATAAGAAAGCGACCTCTGTTTCTGTTTTCTATAATAACAAACTTATTAGACAATAAAATTCCGTAGTGTTTCGTACTGTGGTAACATTTTTTAACAAAATTGGTTGAGCAAAAGCTCATACAAAACTTTTAACGGAATCAATTTGCATTATGCAATTGACTAAATTAATGGAAATTTCCCTTAAAAACCATTCGTTATCGTTGCACAATATTTAGTATTTTTTTTAATTTATTTACTATTATTTTTCTGTATTGGATAAAAATACAGAATATTGAGCTGTATTTTGACATGTCTATGGGTTTATTTTCAAGATTAAAGTAGTAAGTAAACAATGAGTGCCCTCGGAAGTCTACCTGACAGTTGACCTAGCGGAAGAAGGTTACACCTTGTACAAGTCGGTCCACGTACCTCTCTGGACTGAATACTAAACCAATATGGCTACTTGAGGCCAGGCTACAAACTGATATTAGGGACAGTAAACAATATATAAATTTATGGCACCAATATTTGCTGTGACAGAATTGTCCTGTTTAAACTGACTAAACAATCCAAGTACTATAATGAACTAATAACGTAGTTACTATTTGTTTACGTTTACTTACTCAGTAATAGAAATAATCAAACAAGATTTAAAATACTTATTTTAGAATTATTTTACCGATTTGTAAATAAAATAATACTATTTCAATATAACTCATACTATATAACTCTAAATCAAATGTTGTATCTATGGTCTGTTGAAAGGTCTGTGTGTGAATTTTGTTTGAGTGATCATAAATTGATCGTTCGACTCTTGTACTCGTACTTAGCAGCCTCCGTATTAGGAGCAACACGCTAGTGCAACCCCCTTTACCCCCCACTATGACGTCATCTTAACAAGATCAACTGAGATCATCCCCCGAGCGGAGACCAGTGCACTGTGTAGAAAATCTTCCAACCGACCGGATCTTTCCACAAAACACTCGATCGGTTGTAATAATCATGATATTTCAGAAAAAATCGTTGAACTAAATAAGAGAGACGCAATTTTTGACACAATTAAATTACTGTACTCCAAAAACTGGTCAAATGACATTTAATACCTGGTTCAATCAGTATTTTGTCTCTTTCAAAATTTGTAAAAAAAAGAAAACGTTATTTGGTACAGTTATTTGGTAATACAAATCCATCGTCAGGTATGATTCGTTCTTGTCACATTATATCAAACGGCCAACCCAGGTGCTTTATTGTTCTTGCTGGGCGTTCATGTGTAATTTAGACATAGGCCCTACATAAAACACACGTTTAACGACTGTCTCTTTCACGATGCTCGCATACTTTCCACCAGCGTACTTTCACCAACCATACACTTTAGAGGTGTATATTAAACAAGATAAAACATTGGTCTGACTATAAAGTAGACACACGTATTGGAACACATGTTATCGATAATGCACCGACCTAACACGTAAACGATAGAGGTTCATAATTCCGGCAGTTCTACCAGTCTTGAGTCGTTCACTGACTAACCATCAATAAATATAACAATTATTGTGAAACTTGAATGATAAAATTTTACACTGCCGTTTTCCCTCTTTCTATCTCGATTGGGTTGTCTCTTTTAAGGTTGCAATCAATAAATAATACATGAATATTTTATCTTTCTTGCCAAAACAACACTGGTTAAGAAAACAATGTCCCTAAAAAGATCTAGAACTAGTAATTAATAGTAGCTGTAAAAAGTAATTTTTTCAGCGTTATTACTTTCGTACAGAATTAAACACGAAGGCCATTTTGAAACTTGTCGCAAAAGCTCGTCCAAATTCAAATTCTTAGATGAACACATTTTATCAAGTAATCTGTCATAGTTACTGTCAAGTTAACCAAAAATAAGCAAATCTATTGAAATCACTTCCCAAACAATGAAATGAGAAAAACGATAGTACACGTTTCGACAGTAGCTGACAATTCACAAATATTGTACATGAATAGGTGGGTGGGAGGGTTACCACTATTGTACATGTATGTGTGGGTGGAAAGGTCACTACACGATCATGTAATTTCTCCACCCTAATTTGTTACAGTTATTTGCCTACCTCAGTTTTCAGTCTTCGTTTACAATACATCACTTCATAAAGGTCACATCCAACCAATTCTGTGTAGCCTAACATTCTAGCTATAATCAAAACACTAACAAATTCGTAGTGCCTGATATTTTTTATTTCTCTCAATTAATATAGTTTTCGTTAGTTAATTTCCGATGTTAGGTTTCCTTTCTCCTTTCCAAAAATGTTTTCTCTCTGTTATTGTTCAAACTTCTCTCTAATATATGTCCTAAGATATGTGTGTTGAAGTATTTACATTGGCGTCGGATTGAAGCCCCTCGTAGAGGAGGAAAGTCCTGGCAGTTAGTGCGGGTTTCCAATCCTCAATGCCAGTAATTTACATCGTACTCCTTTTTCCTTGTTGAGGAACACGTTTATAGTAGAAAGTTGTGCTTACTTTCTTCAAAGATTGCAGTAATCTTTGTATTTACAGACCCTTGGAATGCTGGGCAGATATAGACGCTAGGAAATCTCCCTGAATAAATCTTGTAAAACACTGCATGAACCGTTTTTGCTACAAACACTTGTTATGTACTGATTCACTCAAGTTACCTCAGACTCCAACCTGATGTACACGTCCTTGTTGTGTCATGTGTGATCCTCAAATAGTGATCTCGGCTTCAATTAGGACCAACTATGACCCAAGTTCAGTATAATTCATTTAAGTAACAGAGAAAAAGGAATCATAAGTCACCTTTTTTATACCATAGCGAACACCCCAGTGGCTGTTATTAATAGATTAAAACTAATGTACATCTTAAATAATCTAAGTAGCCTAGGCCCTAATAATTACCAAGGTTATTTTTGAGGGTTTGGAATAAATGGACGGACTGACAATGTGCTGGTCCTGTCATCCGCATGGCACACTTTAGAAATAACTATTCAACACACTTAATCAACACAATTTCAACTTACTATTAGATGCGACCTCTGTTTCTTTCTTCTATGTGATTACACGGTTCTTATATTCCTTCCACCTTACAACTACACGTAGCTCTTGACGATTTGTATGCGTTTGAAAAATTATCACACTTGTTTTATATTTTCAAGAAATTGTTTGTTAAACAAAATATAAAATAATTCTGGAACACCACTTCTAACCATTTTAACCTTTCCTCTACAGGTAGAGGAATGATTATATAGATATAACGTCAGATTTCGTGGCAATTGTTGGATTACTTGGACTTCATATGGCTGCTAATCAGACATGTATGTTCACTTAACTTGGAGTTCCTCCATAATAATAATTATATCTCATCACATTATTGTTTGACATAGTACATTTTATATTTTTCATTCATGACTTTCCCAAGTAAACAAAAAAACATCAAATGTGTTATTCTTACGGAAATCCGAAAATTATTTTCGGTTAAACCAAACCCCGTTCATTACTTCATTAGTTTCAACTATTTTCTCATCATTCATGAGTTCAAGTTTTGAGACTATAACCTAACCTAACCTAACTTAGTTAATTGTCACCTATTTATGAAATAACGGGGATCGGACGTTTGGCACACATTTTTGGACCTTCTGCCCATGGCAGTTTTGGCACAATCATTAGAGCGGAATAAGTATGGTCAACTCGCCTGCTTGGAAAAGGCAGGATTGGCACAGTCGCTCGACCAGGTAGACGCCATCGAACGAGGGAAAACGGGAATTGTATTATTCCCGTCAACTCTGCGTGGCAGTCATTTGCCCGTGATATAACAAATTTTTAAATTTAAACCTCACTAGGTTAGGTTAGGTTAGGTTAGGTTAGGTTAGGTTAGGTTAGGTTAGGTTAGGTTAGGTTAGATCATGATCTATTTGGGTAGCATCCGTGTTCCAATTGGGTAGCATCCATGATCTACCTGGGTAGCAGCTGTGATCTACTGCAGGTTAGGTTAGGTTAGGTTAGGTTAGGTTAGGTTAGGTTAGGTTAGGTTAGGTTAGTTGCTTACTTCAATAAGCACCACAGCAGGGAATTTGCGGGGGCAAAAAAGTTCCCATTTTCCCGCATTCTGGCCACCTGGCTGCTACTACCTGGCCGGGCGGTGTGTGCCAATCGTGCCTTTCTGAAACTTACAGGTTGACCCTTCTTAATCCCCTCTAATGACTGTGCCAAACGTGCCATTCCAAATCGGCCAAAAATGTGTGCCAAACGTTCTACGGCCGAAATAACAATAAGAATACGAAGAAAATTTAACCGAGCAAAGCATCTGTTGTTATTTTTTTAGGCTTTTTATCTTCATAATTTTTATAAAACGATTTTTGTAAAAATGTGTACGTAGGACTAAGGCACAACTTCATTTCTAACATTATTTTTGTACTTGCAACTAACTAAAAGAGCGTCTGAAAAAAGGTAGCGCTGCAATACTTTGTATGTAGGCAATACCTGAAGCACAATTAAGTTGTGATATTATGTTTATGTGACCTACGGCGCGCTTACAATAAAAAAGGACTTTATTACTCGATATTAACTTTATACTGTTAATAATACCAGCCTTCGAAAGTCTAGGTTTTGCAATTAGATATTTTATAAAGTGTAAAGTATTTGAATTGATTCAAAATGGGAATGAGTCAATCAATATTCGTTGGTGATGACATGGTTTTATTATAATTATAGGCATTTAACTTTGTTCCTACGTCATAAACTATTATTCCTTTAAAAGCGTTTTGAGATGACATATTTATAAGGGTTAATACATAAATTTGTTACGGATATTTGCCATCCTTAAGTTATTAGTGTAATTACAAAAAATGTTTCCATTTTCAAAATCTGTGAACAATTTATCAGGTGAAAAGTAGGCCGAAAATTAAAACACAAACTCTACAAAACATATTTTTCATTATTAATTGGTAAAACACCGATCGTCTAGATGTGGGCGAATGAGTGTGATGAATGTAGATGAACGATGTAGTCATTGTTACTAAGGTCGACCGTTCCTCAGAAAGAACTATTTATTAATAGCCAGGGCAACTAAGTGACCTACAGCTTTACGTGGAAACCTAACTACGTAGTGTTGGTCTGATTTTTAGCTAATTAACAAGTCTGACTCTCAGTTCTCTTCCCTCTCACTTGACAAAAAGTCATTAACTCATTAGTGACCTGGCTTCCCGATATCTACAATTTGAATAATTTTTTTTTAATTTTGGACAGTGCATAATATGATTTTTGTCCATAAGATCAGACGATTTACATAGCATACAATTTGGATTTTCATTTATTACGAAGCGATGAAGATACTGTCTAAGACTGTCATGTCCTGTGTATAGTCGCAAAGAAGCAACGGCATTTTTCTTGGGAAATCTGGCATATCGTTAAATCCTCCAATGATTTATTTTTTTAATTCGTTTTTAAGGATATTTGGGCGTGATTTTTTATGTGATATTTGCACCTTGCTTGATAGAAAGGAGTTGTGCTGTTTTGATAGGGTAGGTTTTTTTTTAAATTTGTTTAACTAGTTTGTAAGCTAACTCATTTTCTTTGATATTACAATGTGAAAGAATCCATTGGAAAATAACATTTCTCTTTTGATTATCTAAATGTTTAACAAGTTTTCTGCTCTTTTGATTCTACCTTGTATCATTACAAATCCCTTTAATTGCTGATTTATTGTCACAAAATAAGACAATGTTTTTAGATTGAATATATTCATGAACTAATTTATATGGAGCTAATTTAATTGCATCTATTTCACCGTCAAGGGCAGTTTTAGATGAATCAAGTGTTTGATGATTTAAAATAGTCCAGAAAAAACTCCAGCGCCCACCGAATTAGTTAGGTTTGATCCATCTGTATAAATACTATTCCATAAAGGTTTCGAATCATTTTTATCTATTGTCTCAATACTAAGTTATTTTCAGTATTTTATTGTAGTTTTTGTTAAGTCCAAGTTGAACTGTATGTTTATACTTCATTTATCATAACAGTTTGTTCAACACGCATCCCTTCTAACAATAATATAATATCTCATTACTATGATAATATAGTTGACTGTTTACCTTAGTTTCAATAGCACTAGATTAGTACAAGAACACTTCCCTATATGTTAGACATACATCACAAAAGGTCAATAGTAGTAGCTGGAAAGTAGTAGGGATATGGGACGTTTGCAACGTCCCATGGTGAGTTTCAGTCAAATGGTGAGTCGGGAGTGGGGGAAGGTCACGTGACCAGATCCAAGATGGCGGTCCCGGATCCAAGATGGCGGCCCCCATTCCTGCCAACCTGTTGGGAATTTTCCCTCCCAAAATTTCCCTCAAATTTCTTTTGTACTATATAAAATACACTATTAGCCTTGTTATACTATATAAAATGCATTATTTTCTTTTATACTCTATAGTAAATCTATACTCTATGGGACCTTGACCCAAGTTTCCACACCACCCAAGAGGTATAGGGTCATTGCACTCTGTGCAAAGGCGCGTTTTTTATTATAGTGGGTGTCCCCAGTAGGCATAATCCCACTTCCTTTAATGTAACTTACTCCATTCCTGCCAACCTCTTGGGAATTTTTCCTCCCAAAATTTCCCTCAAATTCCCTTTTTGTACTATATAAAATACACTATTAGCCTTGTTATACTATATAAAATGCATTATTTTTCTCTTATACTCTATGGAAACTTGACCTTGACGACATGCACAAAACATATTACGTAAAGCATGCAAAGATACTCACCCTTTATGGTCGGTAGAATGTTAGTACAAAGCCTCTGAAGGAACGTCAACCTCCTCTACCAGCTCAGAGGTCACTCTTTTGATTTTTAAGGGTAAACAAAGAGGCTCCCACAGGTCTAGACCATATACCCCTGTGGTACGGAGAAACAAACCCTTGTAATAAGCCCCAACCATCGCTCATTACGTTGGTAGCCATCCTGCCACCTTTCCATAGAGATTTACTCTAGGTGTTTATAGTAAATCTCGTAGACCATGTAACTTGCGAACAAAATACACGGTATGAAGATCAATGGGGTGCAGCGTCTTTTCCTTTTTTCTTCTTGCATTAAAAATGCTTTGCAGTATCTGCAGTCTCGATCTTCTGGTGTTTTGAAACACCTAAACATCTTTCCGAAACAATAACACAGCAGACGTAGATCCAACTTCTTTGATCAGCACCAAGTTGTCCGGTATTGATTCCCCCTCATGCAAAGTGTCGACGTATCTTCTAGGTAGAAACACCTTGATGTCCTCCTCCAAATGCGGATCAAACAGTATCGCAACGAGAGTCTCACCGTATTTCGTATTTATGCGTGTAATACTTTTGACTGGATACTGGATGTTGGATGACAAATCTCCAACCTTGACAGTAATATAATTCATCGGAGTAGCAGCGTTGAAACGTTCCACAAAAGATGCCATGATAGACTGATAAGAAAAGTGTAAATACGAGTCCTTTTATACTCTCAGTTGACCTTGAGAGTCACGGCTTGTTAGGAGTATTGTGCCTCCTTCCCCGAAGGCCTATGCACGAGTCGTAACACTTGTCCTTGCATTCCCAGACAAGACCATGACTATCAAGTCAATGCCTGTCATTGCACTCTGTGCATTGACAAGTCTTGACCCAAGTTTCCACACCACCCAAGGGGTATAGGGTCATTGCACTTTGTGCATTGGCGCGTTTTTTATTATAGTGGGTGTCCCCAGTAGGCATAATCCCACTTACTTTAATGTAACTTGCCCCAACCATCGCAAGCTACGTTGATAGCCACTCCATAACAAAATTGCTACCTCCCAGTATTATTTTTGTTTTTTTTATTTTTTTATTTTTTTTTTATCCCCTATAAGTCTAGCCGCCACTTTACTTGGAGAAGCCTTTCAATGTGACGCACAAACTTACAAAGGGCTTTTATTTTTTATTATTTTTTTTTTATTTTTCTTGTTACTAAAAATATCCCTTACTCACACCCTGGACTTACAGAGTTTAAGCCAGCCATAGAGTGTTACACACATCCAAACTGTACGAGGGCCCATTGCATACTAGATGCATCTGTGACTCAAGGTCTTACGGGGATTAGCCCAGCCCCAAGCTGCAGGACTGCCTCAGGTCTTATGCGTTTTACGGCTGCCTTAGAGAACAGTCGGGCTTTTTTATTGAAATTGGGCCGCCATCACCTCGACAGTTCATGTCCTGGACTTATGGAGTTTAGGCCAGCCATAGAACACACATTCACACAGAGCTAGGGATACGATAGTAACAATTTTATCCAACTTTTTGTAGTAAAACTGAGCACTTACTAAGGCGCACTTGCCATCACTAGCATGTTGCGGTAAACAACAAGGTAAAAACGTATACATGTCGGGAACTGTCCAAGACTCGTCGAGTTCCTGAACATTTCTGTGAAATTTGGAAAGAAATAACTTTTTCTCCAACCCTTTGGTATAGACTATATCAAAAGGTTTTAGTAAGCTACGAACTAGTTTGAAGTTAAAAGGTACACATCCCTCCTCCCAAAGTATTTTGTGAAACTTACGCTCACACCAATTGTTAGCTTTCCGAGCAGCACTATTCAACTTACTTTCAGGATAAGGAGACTTGAAAACTATATTTACATTTACAAAAGGACCCACAACGACAAATTCTTTAACGATAAATCTATTGCGATTGTCTTTGAACCCATGAAACTCCACCACAGCCGGTGTTGACATATTTATGATCAACCTACTGTGGGCTTTGTCTTCTTATACCAAACAATCTCGTCATGCAAACGGTCAGCATCCCAACCGTTTACTTGCTGTGGTGGGGGAACATAGACCGAATCACTACGCATAACCCGATCAATGTGTTCAATCAGGTAAGGCTCGACACAGGTCAACTGTTCAATGTACCGTGAAATGCAAGGCAATAAGCTAACAAAATTCAACCATTCCTCTTTAGTGAAAAGTATAGCGGTTTCATTATCTCTGTCGAAAAGCTCTACATAAGGTTTGTTGAAAATGTTACGGATAGTGTATTTAATGTCCACTTCAGTGAATCTCTTTTGTTGATCCTTATGACACAAAGCATAGGTAATTGAAGGTTCCGTTTCTTTCAACTTTGAGAACTGTGCGTTGTTTAGTAAAACGTATTTACGCATGCCTTGCTTGTGAAACAAAATACCCACTTGAAAGAGAAATTCATTAAAAAGACCGGACAGTGACAAATTTAGTAAAATCCGAGTTGAGATTGTACATTACCTTGAGAAAAGCTGTCAGATCCTGTTTGTCTGGTACCGTTACCAGAGTAGGTACACCTTTCTTGTCAACCAGTGGAAACTCTACTATAGAGACATCAGTGTCTGGAACAGCAGATGGTGATGATGCCATGGTGGTGGTGGAGCAGCGACTGAGACCGAGTGGGTGCTGAGCTTCCTTTTTTATAAGGCGTACGACACTAGAGAACTCTGTTGACAGTTCCAGTAAGTGGACTGTACTCGACTAGGGCGTCGTGAATAATCAGACAGTAGGCTGTTGTACCTTTTGGAAAAGCGGTGGAAGATTCAAATTCAAGGCGGACGTCTACAGGTCCTGATTTAAGATTCTCAGACTGTTTGGAACAGTCGATTACAAAAACGGGACAAGAATCAAAAGCTGTACGATTCATAATGGGACTGGGTGAACTCGACCCGTAGTAAGAAGATTGAAACCTTGCGTACATTTCATACAACAGAGCGTCATCACCACGTATGTTATCATACGGGTAGTACTGAGAGTTTAGAAAGAGCTTTACATCCGACAGTGAGCACTTGTCAAAGATACTAGCGTCCTTGGTTAAATCATTTTTCCTACTAGTTTGAAAGGCTAATATTACGTAACGTGGCTTTTCCAGTTGTGAAGAAGTCTTGATGGTCCAAGATTGTCTCGTACTTGTGGGAAGTTCAGGAAACTCGTGCAGCTCCCAAGACCTGAAAGGCATTTCCAATACACGATCCTGTTCCAGCACCCGTAGTAATGACAACTTCATATCATCAGACACTTTTACGTAGGGAACCCGCCAGTAAATCTTATCAATCGTCAACTTAAAATCAGTGGCCGCAACCTCCTTGTACAAGGCGTTCTTAACATTCGAAGACAAGAGCAAAATCAATTCCTGTCTTTGGTTGACAATGATTCTTTTGTAGTCCTCAAATAACCCCATTAACAATTTCAAAGGAATACAAAAAGAAAACTCCTTTACCGTATTCAATGATCCTTTTCCAACCCAACTAGCGTTCATCAATCGCTTCTCATCGTCTGGATTTAGGGTTACTAAATTCTTAATAGTGGATGTTATACCGACATTTTTAGATCGATCGACAATTACACCACCAATTTCGTATCTAATCTCGTTAATCAGAAACGCCATGGCATTGTTGACTAGATGTAGACTATCATACTGTGTCTGACCATCAGATTTTGTCACTTTACCAGTCACGTGTAAGTAACTCTCACAAGGGTATGTAAACCCATCCTGCTGTTGAATAGAAATACGCACCTCATCGTCCGGATTAAAAGTTGTCGATGTAAAACGTGCATGAGTACGGTACTCGTACTCTGTCACACTTTCATCAAATTGCGCTTTACTACTTACGGACAACATATTGAAGTCTAAGAGACTGTAAAAACTCCTTGTTCTTTGATGTTAACCGTTTCAAACGTAACAGGCGACTGATTGATTTCGTCCTGTGTCCATCTAATTTATTGAAAATCAGACCCATCTTTACGTTTCAAGTGAAGTCTAATGTTGACCACTTCGTCTCTCAGATTTATCAAACGATTGTCTTGATCGGAGAGTCTAACTGTTTTGTTTTCCAACCTCTTGACGCTTACTGGCAAGTAAATGACGTTAAGGGCCGTTTCAACAATTTTAAACCCAGGAGGTACGGCAGGGTAAAACTCGTGAATAACGTGTCCTTCTGTACCCTTTTTGATAAGAACCTCTAACCACGTTACATTCGACTCGTATGACATTCACTTTAATAATGGCAACTGGTGTGTCCGACACGTGCCATTTATATGGTTCAAGAATCGATCTGGAATAGCCCAACAGTGAACCTATGCTGTCTTCCTGAGAGAAATCAATTACCATTTCACCGTAAATTTCCACTTTAAACGTATTGTTGTTGCCTCTAATCTTTAAATTCGGATCGTTGATTTTGTGTTCGATAAGTTGTGTAATGTCGTCAATTTCATAAGAACCAGTCGGTATGTCGACAATTTTATCACCGTAATGGAACAAATTATTGACTCCCTTCTCAACGTTTGGTATAGAGTTGTATGTTGTAAAGTCTACCAATCCAATTTCCCAATCGCCCTCAGAAAGGTCTATTGCAGGAAAAATATTACAGCCAAACACTGAACTATTCCCACTCACACAAAACATAATGCTGTTCACTCTCTAAAAGTCAGACGCATACTAAAGTTGATTCATCAAAAACTCTAAACATAAATGACCGCAGATGTTGGAGCCGAAAGTCTGATGCGAAGTGTAGTTGTACAAAACTTTACATCCCTGAAAATACTCTAAAAGGTCTGGTGGTGGTTGTAGGTTTCCAAAACTATCAAAGTATTTCACCACGTTATCAACTTTTTTATAACACACCCAGTGAGTACCCCTCCCACTGTTTGAATCTAAATTAACAATGGCATTTTCCTTCTTCCAAATAGTCTGTGGTAAGGTGTCTCTCATAAAAACACCTCGAAAATGTGGTATTCTAAATTTACGTGCATATCTGTCCAGGTCAAAGTTTGTAAGAGCCCGATCCGGTAAGTGTTTTAACGCAAACTTTTTTTTTTTCTTATGTACGACTTTAGGTGATCCATTTCCCTGCTTGTACGGCTTTAAGTAGTATCCCTCTCCCTTTTTGTAAGGTCTTAAATAGTAACCTTTACCTCGCCACTTTGCGATCTTTTTCTTTTTGCATACGCGTCGTCTCTTCATTGTACCTCCCAGCTTTTTCTTGGCATTCATAGCTGTTGTCACGGACCAAGCTGCAGCTCGTTCTGCTAAAGAAGCGTCTGATGATTTAACCCTATTCCAAGCCTTATCGGCCAGCTGTTGATCCGCCTGTCTACGGTGTTGATTGTCACTATATTTAGAATATGCAATGTCGTGTTCCTTACAGGCTTCGTCCAACTTGTTAATTCCCTGATCACCACGAGCTAACCTCTCCTTTAATTTAGTACCTGGACGACAGTACCTGTAACCCCCTGGTAGATGAAGTTCCACTGGTAGTAGATCGATTCCTTTGTTAAGAGCTGTACTGGCAAAACTACCGACTGTCTCTAGTAGTCCACACCCTTTGACTGTTGAATGACGACTGACGTTTTTCTTGTTGACTCTTGGCATTATAATAATCAAATGACGGTGTCTATTCAAATTCAAGGGTTTTTATTCGTGTGATCTAACTCTAGTAGCTTCGTTTAAGAAATACGGCCGTACAATATGTTTGTCGATCCACTCCTCTTTAGACAAACTGTGGATCTGATCTTGAGGTGGCAATATGCGATAGTATAGATCGTAAAGTAATGCACTCATTGCTCGTACAAGGTAATTCATAGTTACAGCGTCTTGCATGGTGACTGGATCACCCACAGAGGAAAGCTTTTTATCTCCGAAATCCCACTCATTAGCGGTCTGTTTAGGAATCCACTGATCCCGTACCACGTTAAGAGATCCTGAAAGGTAGTTTTGAATCACTGCATCTTGAGGTTCAACAGGATCTTTGATTGACGTTAATCGCATATTGTTAAACTTCCACCCGCTTTTACTCTTATTTGGGCTATTTGCCGTCAGGTATTTTTTTGTAACTATGTCTCCATCATTTAATGGGTCGGCCACCTCAACCAACCGTTTATTTCCAAAGTGCCAAAAGGTGCCGTATCTAGGTGGAACAAGAGAGTCTACATACAATTTATTTGCAGCATCTTTTGCTGCAGTAGGATTTTCAACATTCGCTATATACCTATTTCTAGCATTAATGTATTTCTCCTCGAATAATACACAATGCTCACCTATAATTTTTAGACTGACGGCATCATTTTCATTTATTGCATCGCCTACATTTGCTAAAACTTTATTTTGCATATCATAGTTTCCTTCAGGAGTCAATTTAAATCCTTCACCTCGTGCTCCTTTGGGCACAGCAGCAGCAGCACCTTTTTGAACTAACTGACGTCCGAACTGGTCGATATACATTACGATAATGATTACAAAATAAAGTTATCAAAGTCTTTTATAATATCCGCCTCCTTGAGCTCCTCCAGAATGGCGATAATCTCATTATTGTGACCACTGTTACCTGCTTCTTTAGATGCTAACAACAGACATAAACGATCAACCAATTCATTAGGGTCATCCCAGTACCGGTAGTCAATTTTGGATTTCTCAACTTCCATTAGCAAACCTTCTCCCACCTTTTTTCTCTTTTCACCAATAAATGGTGATAGTGGTTGACTTGGTCTTTTTCTAGACGCTGGAGAAGCACGTAGTAAGGGTGGTTTCTTCTTATTTTTTGGTGGAAACATATTTGATATAATATTCGTGTACTTGTAGCCTCTGTTGGATTTTATCCCTGTTCCATCTTCACGCTTGTGAACACCAGTTGCCTCTAGCATTTGCTTGTACACTTTTAAATCATTGTCATTGAACGATCCACTCTGCGGATGTTTCTTGAAAATCAACTAAAACAGTCCAGGTGTTCCCTTGTATTCAACTCCATTTATAATTATGTCGTTATCGTAAAAGCTAACCGGATACGATCCCATTTTCCACTCGTTGCCATCATAGTGAATGCCGTACGTGAAATCAGCTTCTTCCCTATCGTCTGTCTGAATAAACTGAAGGTAAGTACCTAACAAGTCTCCAATGCTGTTTGCACGAATAAATTCGTCAAACTCTGACGCTAAAGACGGTCTTCCAAATGACTGCTCAGGCTCAAAAACCTCCTCCTCCTCCTCCTCCACTTCCCCTTCATTCTCCTCTTTTGGCTCTTGCTTGATCTCTTTGGCAGCAACGACCGTCTCCGTCAACTGTTTTAGTGGATCAATCAACGGTTTGTACTGTACTTCTAACGAACGTTGTGTTTGAATTGAACTGCTCTTAATATCACGCAACTTTTGCCTTATACTATCCTGCAGCATCTTTATTTCTCGTATACGATGTGTATCCTTGAACGTCATCTTGTCGAATAACTAATTTCGAACATCACATCCTTATTTATTGAGTTTCCACAGCCCCTCCCCGCTGCGTTAAGTGAATGCGTCTCTGACGCTAAAGCCGACCTTCTTCTATTTGCTACCTCCTGCACGTCTGTGCTCCCATCCATCTTCTTACGGAATCCCCTTAGGTTATTTTCTGTTTTCCTGTTTTTCTGTTTTCCTGTTTTTCTGTTTTCTGTTTTCCTGTTTTCTGTTTTTCTGTTTTTCTGTTTTTCTGTTTTCCTGTTTTCCTGTTTTCCTGTTTTCCTGTTTTTCTTTTTTCATGTTTTCATGTTTTCATGTTTTCCTGTTTTCCTGTTTTTCTGTTTTTCTGTTTTCCTGTTTTTCTGTTTTTTCTGTTTTCATGTTTTCCTGTTTTTCTGTTTTCCAAGTCTTTCTGCTTCGCAATATGCAGCAAAAGGAGTGGGCCCAAAATAGTTTCTTCCAACCTATCTATTCGCCTTTTAAAACGTAGCCTGTCTAACGTCATTGTGTTATGCGCCTCGCGCCATTGCCATAATGATTTGCGATCCTCATTCATCGGTAGATTGTACTCTCTTGTCACAAGAGGTTGGCTAAAACTAACCTTCAGCATGCCGTTGTAAAACTTTGACAAACTCGTCGAGTCCGGCGCGGTATCTACCATCGTCAATGTTACGTTCTTTGTCTACTACAACAAATTTGTTCTTACCACTGTTCCATGCGGTGGCACACAACTCTTTGAATCTCCCATAAGACATGTCCGTATTTACATGATCATCGTATACGTGTCTTAAATTTCTGTCATCTTGCTTAAACGCAAGAATAAAGTTTGCATTGTCCCTTATCAGCTGTTTGGGTATCCTACTGTATGTTTGACACAGGTAAAAAGTATCAACATTCTGGTGTCGTCCCATTGTAAAGTAGTGGTACAGCCAAAAGTCGTCCCATTGGTGGTACTGACCAAGTCGTAGGTGGCGAGCTATGTGCGCCTTGGACTTGGTCTTGCTGCATCTGGGGCATGCAATCTGGTTGGGGTTCATGATGATGATCTGCAAATGAATTTATAGGTTATGTACGTTGTAAATATCGGAGCTGCTAGATGTGTCTCGTTCAAAAGTCTGAGACTGAATGAGAATTGTCCTGAAATCATCGTAATATATATGCCCCCGATCCAAGATGGCGGCCCCCAATGCTGCCAACCTGTTGGGAATTTTCCCTCCCAAAATTTCCCTCAAATTGCCTTTTTGTACTATAAAATACACTATTAGCCTTGTTATACTATATAAAATGCACTTTTAGCTTAGCTATATTGTATTGCATGCGTATCTGTACACGTGTACCAAATTTGAGCGAAATCGGACGGTAAATAACGAAACTAGATCCGGAGTGGTAGGGGTTAAGATAAGTCCAGAGACGACATATACATAATACAAACGGTTTATATTGTATGGCATGCGTATCTGTACACGTGTACCAAATTTGAGCGAAATCGGACGGTAAATAACGAAACTAGATCCAAAGTGGTGGGGGAAAAGATAAGTTCAAAGGTGTTATTTTTGAAAAAATTTTGTTATAGGTAGGTTAGCAATGGTGTACGCAGGTGGGCCTAAAGGCTTTCGGGGGTCGAAAAAAATTTCCAAGGCTCTAGGACGCACCGTTTTCGAGATATAAGCAAAAAACCACTTTTTACGGGAAATGTATTGACTGTTTCGGAGAATACCTAAAGGCCAGAAAGTGGCTCAGTGTTAGACACATCGGTGTTCTAATACGGCACTGGGGAGGGTAAAAGCAAGCTAAGGGAACCTAGTGACGACTCCTAACGGCAGTTGCCTTATGAGGAAAAGCCAGTGCGTCACACGCTGGCCCCACCCGGGTATCCGCTGCCAAGTCGAAGTTGGCCGAGAGTGCGTCCCACCACTCTCACGGAATCCCCCGCGAGTCCTTTAGCAAACTTTAGCCTTGCAAAGTTTGCTAAAGAACTGATCGGTGTTTAAAACTGGCCGAATCACAAGGACTCAAGGCCTGTCTCTAACACCGACCGTATATTTTCTAAATACTCACCAACCGAGAAGTTCTGCGCAGGCAGGAATCAGAGAGTCAGGAGAGAACAGTACTTGCCGCTCGAAGGCTCGTCGACAACTGATCGCTGACCGGTCTGCTGACACAGGACCTCGACGATTGCCGAAGGTTCCCGACAATCTCCGGAAACCCCCGAAGGTATTCTCCGAAACAATCAATACATTTCCCGTAAAAAGTGGTTTTTTGCTTATATCTCGAAAACGGTGCGTCCTAGAGCCTTGGACATTTTTTTCGACCCCCGAAAGTCTTAAGGCCCACCTGCGTACACCATTTCCGACCTACCTATAACAAAATTTTTCCAAAATAACACCTTTGAACTTATCTTTTCCCCCACCACTTTGGATCTAGTTTCGTTATTTACCGTCCGATTTCACTCAAATTTGGTACACGTGTACAGATACGCATGCCATACAATATAAACCGTTTGTATTATGTATATGTCGTCTCTGGACTTATCTTTACCCCCACCACTCCAGATCTAGTTTCGTTATTTACCGTTCGATTTCACTCAAATTTGGTACACGTGTACAGATACGCATGCAATACAATATAGCTAGGCTAAAAGTGCATTTTATATAGTATAACAAGGCTAATAGTGTATTTTATATAGTACAAAAGGGAATTTGAGGGAAATTTGGGAATTTGAGGGAAAGTTTGGGAGGGAAAATTCCCAACAGGTTAGCAGGACTGGGGGCAGCCATCTTGGATCCGGGACCGCCATCTTGGATCCGGTCACGTGACCTTCCCCCACTCCCAACTCACCATTTGACTGAAACTCACCATGGGACGTTGCAAACGTCCCATATCCCTACTACTCTGGCAATTTGTAATATTTAGTTTTATTCCAACTCTCCAGCTGGATAGGCCACGGAAGTGTGATAAACGGTTATACAATGTACGCCACAACTACCAGAGCTGATATCGTAAATACGCCCACCGCAATCGATACCGGGTGTTTCAAAACTCTCGCTACAAACTTTGTGACCTTGCTCCATCGACCAAAAGGAGCCAAAAACTAAATGTAAAGTAATATTTTTTCGTATAATGTCTGTCTGTGCTTTTTATTTAAAAAATAATAATTTTCAATATACTCAACCAAACGTAATAAACCTTTTGATATTGTTATATTACAATTAAAAAAGTTTGGTAAGGTTTGTATAATTTATTGTAAAATAGCAGCCATTTAAAATATTTAAATTTGAGTACCTCAAAAAGTGTTATTTTATAAACAAGTTACAAAAGAGACTTTTTGTAACGATTTTAAGAACAATTTAGTTGTATATAAGTTTTTACATTGAATAACCGATTAATTGCAAAATTAGTCTGACCGTAGATATCTTGAGTTTCTCCAGAAAGGGCAACAGCTCACAATGGATTAAGTAAGATCTAACAAATTACTTATAATGTTCTAATTTATTTAAAATAAATCTGTGATCTACTAAATTTTGAGTATTATTTTGCAAATACTTAATTCATTTGAAAGAATAAAGTATTACTAAAACTAAACAAACTGTGGAAACTTCTAAAACATAAGCAGTTTCTATGTTAAAAGACTTACAGAAAAAATGCCATAAGCTAGAACTTGAAAGCTTTTGTGGCATAAGGTGGTATAAATTGTGGTATAGAATTTCTTCTTCTAATACAGAAGTCGGCACACGTAAAGTAGTGATGACCCACCCACCCAACCATACACTTACAGGAGCATTGATAATCACCACTGTCAATACATCTGTATGTGTAAAGGTGAGAGTGTTGTTGAAATATGTGTGAGTGGGAGAAACAAAGTTACTTTTATTACTTGTGTTACTTGTTTTGTAACACAAGTAAACATCGATGTGTCCATTGTCCTGTGTAGTCTTTTCTTTATAGTGTAACTACCGTAAGCAGGAGATCTCCTTCCTATCAACAGGGGATATCAATAGTTGCATGCATACAACATTAGACGCCAGAATAATATTTCAAAATAATATGTAATTTATTTTATCAATAAACAACACAAATATTTAAAAGTTTACATTTCTTATTCTTTGAGTTTTTAATAATCTTATAGTCGTTGGTCAACCGTTGAGGTGTTAACTAATTCTTAGTAAACCCAGGAAGGCAATAATTGTAATAATTCAGATATTTATTATTCGATATAAAAACTAAATATACAATTCGTTTCCAAATTGTCTTCAAAAAGGCACTATAATTTTTTTTTAATTAACACTTCATGAGTTATTCTTATGTAAATAATTTCAATGGTAACCATTTTAAAATCAATTATGTAGACTTGACCAAACTTTTTTCATTGTTAGATATAATTATAATCAAATATTTACTTACGTTTGGTTGAATTTGGATGAGTGTTTTGAAAAATATGATTTTTAAAATAAAAAACAACACAGTCAGACGGTAAACGAAAAGAGATAGACAATTACCTACATTTATTTTTTGGCTTCTTTTGATCAATGGAACAGTATCCCAAAATTTGTAGTGAGAGTTTTGAAACATCCTGTATATACAGCATATTAGTAACGCAAGTTATGGGTATGTCTTTGCCGTAAGATCTGTATGTAGCACACACTTACGTATACATCGATATATTTGTTCGATATTCGATCTTTTCACATCGACGGTTAATGGTTATGTTTCAGTGTGGATCAATTTAATCTTTAATTCGTTCCTTTTGTTATAATTTCCCTAGTGGATTTCCCTGGGCCAGTTTATTAGAAGTAAATTAAGGATAGCGTAATTTTAACCCTCAACCCTTTGACACAAAAACCCTCGTACCAAGTACTTAACACATCTTACTTTACTTTAACTCACATTAAATCCATGCTTAATCGTGCAAATAATGCATTAATTATTATTAGCCACAGGGTTAGTCTAAAAGTAAACCTGAAACGTAGGTAAATATTTACTGGTATTATCATCTCAGGACCTCATGGCCGACTGTGAGGTTTTACAGTACGTCGGAAATCACTGGACATTTTTTGTTCCATCCGATCGTTATCCAAGATCAATCAATCTTATACCAAAACAGACTAAAGTGAATTTTACACAGAAAAAAATTAGCG
>JAQJVL010005728.1:0-33355 GCA_035578905.1 Stictocephala bisonia | reverse complement strand
TTGTGCTTATATTGTAATAAATTTGTGTTGTGTGACGTTTACTTGTACTGTATTATTATTATAATGATATTATTTATTATCTGAAGATGGCCTAAGAGCCGAAACCAGTCATATATATTTATAAAAATGAATAAAAAGGCTACTTCATTATATTTATCATTCAATTTATTAAAATAGTAGCCCTAACGTGAACTAGTTTATACACTATATAATAACTTTACTTGCCAGTTCACATGGGCCTGAAGGCCTATATGTGAACTATATTCAACAAGTGAAGTACTGCCATTAGCTCAGATGGCCATTCAAACCTTGTACCTCGCTCTCCACAGTTCAAAGCCTTAGCCTTAGGCATGAAAGGAATTATATCTGAAAAATGGCTTAATCTTGTTTTTTGAGTAAATATCTGATTCACATTCTAGAAAAGAAATATAATGTAACAAACAACATTTTTAACCCTTTTGCTGTTACGATTTATCACCCACCGACATACCCAAATTTTAACAAAAATTACAAAATTTAAAAATATTTGTTCCAAATTAAATATTTCTACAGTTTTGTTAGTACGCTAAGTTATGGTTATTTATGCTTAATTATTTACTGAAGAAATTGTATTAGACAGAATCATCAGTCATGAGAGTTAAGGAGTCAGGCTGAGTTGCCTCATTTGACACCTAGAAGCATCGGCCCACCCTACATATACAGTATATATTTGTCAAAATTGTTCACCAAAAAGTAAAAACCATAACGGTAAATGACACAGAACTCAAAAAAAACATTTTTTTTATTTGATGTGAGATATCTCTGTTAACAATGTTGTACTCCTTAAAAAAATAACTCATTATCTACACAAATAAATGAGAAAACTAAAATACTACCTGTCAAATGTGTGGAGCCAAGTTTTTCCACATTTATGTCTAATATAAAAATGAAAACATAATTTATTATACCCAGTGTTCAAAAAGCCTGGAAACCCCTTAATATGTATTATATTAATAAACACAGAACAGTGAAACTCTATGATTACGTCTTCACTGTATTTACTGACTTTTTGGTTTAGGTCCTGCGTAGTGAGTCTGAAAAATCTTAAATATAAGCATGGGTTGAGTTATACTTAATTTTATAGGTTATTGTTAGAGGGACACATTGCCGCAACCACGACTGAAAAAGGACAATTCATTTAGAAATAGTAGCCTCTCAAAGTTCAAATGAGGCCAAACTTTGAGAGGGTTCATATTTCCAAACGAATAGTCCTTTTTCAGTCGGGGTTGCGGCAATATGTTTCTTTAATAATGACATTTAAAAGGAGGTATAACTCAACCTATGTTTACATTTAAGATTTTTCAGACTTATGACATAGGACGTTCCCCCAAAGCGTAAAATGATAGTTAAATGGCCAACAAATCAGTAAGTACAGTGAGGACATAATCATAGAATTTCATTGTTCTACGTTTAATTAGGTTTACAAAAAAAATTTTTTTAAATTGTTTGGAATTTGATAACTGATTTTTATGATTTTTCAGCGCTGATTGCAAAAATGCAATCCATTTTTTTCTATCACGTAAGGTTTTCTCACAAAAAAGGAATTACTTTTTGGTATAGTAACAAAATTTTAGCAATTTTTTAAATTTTTTCTTAAGTTAAAGGATTTTATTTCATGTATAATACATGTTATAAACTACATATCTAGTACACTTACATTTCTCTTTAAGCTCAAAAGTCCTTATAGTAACGCTTTTGCTTTCCGTCGAAGCTTCTTTTATTGCTTTTCCGGCTGTGTACTCATTGAGGGTCATCTCGTTTTAGCATCCAGCAGTAGTCCGCTATCATGTTGACGTTCCATCTTCCTTGATACCTTCTTTCCATTTCCTTGATATCTTGGTGGAATCTTTCACCCTGCTCTTCACTTACATCACCAAGGTTTGCAGGGAAGTAGTCTAGATGTGAATGGAGGAAATGAACTTTAATGCTCATGTTACATCCCAGCTTCTTAAAGTTGTCGAACATGTCTGCAATGATTGTCTTGTAGTTAGGATCTTTTTAGTTTCCTAGGAAACCGGTAACAACTAGTTTAAAAGATGTCCATGCTGCTTTTTCGTTTGTTTCCATTTTGTCCATAAAATTGGGATCTCTCATCAGTTTTCTAATGTCTGGTCCGACAAAGACTCCTTCCTTTAGTTTTGCCTCGGATAAACCAGGAAACTGTCCACAAAGATACTTGAAACACTCCCCTTCTTTTGGCAATGCCTTTACAAATTGTTTCATTAACCCCAACTTAATGTGGAGTGGTGGTAGTAATACCTTTTTGGGATCCACAAGGCTTTTCCTCTCAACATTTTTAACCCCCACCTGTAAGGTTTTTCTCAAGGGCCAAACTTTTTTAATATAGTGTTGCTTTCTGTCTCTACTGTCCCACTCACAGAGAAAGCAAGGGAACTTTGTATAACCACTTTGTTGACCAAGCAGCATTGAGATTACTTTCAAATCACCACATGTGTCCATTTATGGTCTGAATAGCAGTTTGTTTAAAACCAGTTCGAGGTTTTCATAACATTCTTCCAAGTGAACAGAATGTCCAACTGGCATAGAAGCATACTTATTGCCATTGTGTAGAAGCACTGCTTTAAGGCTTCTTTTTGAAGAATCTATAAAAAGTCTCCACTCATCAGGAGCATATTCTATTTTGAAACGTGCCATAAGTCCAGGAACATCACTGCAAAACACCAAGTCACCTTCTTGAGAGAAAAAAGATACAAACTCCTTTTCCCTGGAACGATACCAAGAAAAGGACGTACCCGGAGCCAACATATTTTTATCTTTTAATCTAGACCCTAAAAGTTCTGCCGAGTCTTTAGGAAGACCTAGGTCTCTAACTAAATCATTCAGTTCAGATTGTGAGAATGGAACGGGATCGGTTGTGCCAGGATCGTAGCCATCACTGTCTTCTTCACTTTCACCTAGCTGAGCCAATGGCTCGTGGTCATCTAAAATACCATCCAAAGAAACTGGAGGAGAGGGTATTGGTACTTCAGGTCCATGAGGAACAGGGCGAATGGCTGATTTGATGTTAGGGTAAGAAATATCCTTTTTGTTTTTCAAATTGAAACCTTGAACATTGCAAGAACAAAAACAGCAGTCATCACTATGGTTTTTGGGCTCCCTCCAAACCATTGGTATTCCAAAACGAAATGACTGCTTTTTACCTTGAAACCATTGTCTCAGTTCTTCAACACACACTGAACAAACTTTGTGTGGGGCCCAAGACTTGTCTTGATCACCCAACTTTATACCAAAATAGGCAAAATATACCTTTTCAACAAAATCGTAAATGTTTCTTTGTTGCTTTTTAACTGTATAGTTACCACAAATGTAGCAGAAGCAATCTGGTGAGTTGATACATCCTCTGGTAGCCATTTTTCATAAAACAACTTCACACCACATAGGCTGATGCCTTGAATTATGTTCTTTGTAGTTTGATAAAAAAATCACTGAAAGTTATTTGATTCACACTTTATTGCCAACTATCCGTGTGTCACGAGATATCATTTAATACTACTCTCACAATCACTACTTCAAATCACTAGTAACCACAGCACGTGAACAGCACAGAGTGAAGAGATACTGTGAACTGAAGAACAGGTAGCAGAAGCTCACTGCTTGGTGATGGGGAGGGGGATGGGCACTGTGGCAGACAGGCACTGACATGAAAGATGCTCATTTAGTCAGTAAGTGGATGGCGAGGGAGGGGAGGCAATGGACAAGCACCGACATGAAAATAATGCTGGTTTCTCCTAATCAACTCTTTATTTTACATACAACTTGTATAGTAAAACAACAGCTAAGTAACTGAAAATACCTTAAAGTATTTTTTTATACTTATTAAAAGTACTATGGGCTTAATAACAGTTCATAAAGATCCTAAAAACAAAAATTCAAACTCACTATAGTACGGAACTATGTATAAAAATATCGAAAAAAGCTAAAAATAGACAAGCAGTTTGTGGAATAACTGTACATGATGGAATTTTTTCACTATTTTTCCCGAAATTAGGGTTGAAAATACTATAAAAATCACTTATTCAATTTTAAACAATTTTTATGTCGCAGACCTGTGATATATTAAATATTAAGACAAAAGTCATTATCTCTATGAAAATATGTTTCCAGACATTTGAACACCCGGTATTATAAAATTAGTCATTTTTATAATATAGTAAATATTATGTTATAATAGTAACATAATAGTAATTAATGAATAGTAATTATTGAATAAGACAAATTAATTTTTCAATCACTAACTAAAAATGCACAGACTAAAAATATAGCAGCGTCAATTGTTTATTAACTTAAAACAACCTCTACAGTATGTCTATTGTAATGTTTATGTTATACTCCTAAGTTTTTGAATATTAACCCATTGCGGTAGACATACGAGCTCAGCTTGTACCGGCCGTTCCGGACTCAATGCCGACATACGAGCTGGGCTCGTACAGCTATTAGCAACGCTATTGCTCACGTAGTTCTTTAAAAATCCAACAGATAGCATTTGAATGCTCTCGTGTAAGTATTTGGGAATACAAATATACAGCTGAATTTTGATTTGCGTGTTGGCTAAACTCAGTGTCAGTTTTCGATTTTTTGTTTGTTTACGTTAGTGTGCTGTCTTAGCTGTCTGCCATTGACCTAGTATTGTTGTCATGTGTTTATGTTTGATTTATTTGATTTAAATTTACGTTTATTATTTGAATTATGGATCGTACAAAAGAATTAAATGATGATGAAGTGGAAATGTTATTAGATAGTGATTATAGCTGTAGTAATGAGTCAACTGTAAGTGACAGAAGTGAAGACGATGTAATTGTGTCCAGTGCTAAGAGAGCAAATTCTAGTTTACAAATTGAAGTAGGCATTGACTACGAAAGTGATATTGGAAATAATAATATTGTAAGTGTTTTTGACAACATCTGTTCAGATGATGATTTTGTTGCTCCTTCAGATGACGAAATAGGTAAGTCAAGTTATACATTTGTTCAGGCTAGCACAAGTAGGCCTAACCTACAAACAGAAGATCTGTAAGTAACATTATATAATTTTTTTGGCATGTTATTATATTATCAATGTGTATGAAATTTGTTTTCTATGTAAAAAACATTATAAGGTTTCAGAAAATAGTGATTAAATAAGATTTCAATAGTAAAAAAAAATTAAAATGGTTTTTTTTAAAGTTTTATACATTATTTATTATTTTTTTTTTATAAATAAACACTAATTGCAAAATAAATTTATATGAAAATCAGTTAGTCATTTATGTAGTTTAAAGAGAATTTGTTTTTATATAAAAAGGTAAAGATTTCATATTTCTATCTATTATATTGTATTTTTTACAAATTTTTAACTGAAACCTTGCATTATTAATGATTTTAAATGCTGCCAGTAGTTCTGTGAAGGCTAGAATACCTACTACCTCAATGGGTTAATTGATTTAATAAATGTTTAGTTTCTAAAAAAAAGCTGTTTATCTTACTTATCAAAGTCATGTTCTATATTTTGTATGATCTTTGTTTATCTGTACTGAATAGTATTTACTTAAGAATGAATACCCTTCCTAATTTTATTTTAATCATGAGCAAACTGAATATTATTTAATTCATAATGTATGTTTTATTTATTATTTCAGATAACATCCATTATTTTCATTCTTCACCTTATATATGTTTCCTTTTCAATAAACTTATAATTTGCATTTTATTGCCTGTCAGGTAGTAATTACATAAATAAGGAATTAACTAAAGTAAGTAGATATTTACACACGAAATTCAATAGAAACGAAAGCAAATTTAGGACTAGACAGCCCTATTGAAAGCCAAATATCTGAATTTAAGTTTGACATGAATACACTCTTAATTATTATTACATAAATGTGTTTCAATACATATCATGTACATTCCTTATTAATAAGATATATTCTTATTAATATGGAATAATAATTATTCTTATTAATATAGATTAAATTCATTTCCTGTACTTAGTTTGTCTCAAATTCTTGTATTCTCTGCTAGGAAAATTTCTCACCCGAAAACTTCTTCAAATTTTGGGGTAAAATTGATTTTCCTCCGAATACCGTTCTTAACTCAACAATCTTCTCTCATCCATCCCTACAAAATTCCCATAAACCAATCTACAAAAATTATTAGTTACAAGAAATTGCGAATTTAACAATATGTTCATGACTGAGGAATTGCTTAGGTTACTCCAATTAATCTTACTATTTGATCCCAAAACCGGCTCACTGCTAGCATTAGGTTGTAGATAACTGGTCTTAGCTTGAGAGAAACCATGATCTGAAGAGAAAGGTATTACGTTCTTAAAGGGAAACCTATCATTCTTAGTACTTACCATTGATCTTTTGCACTCAAAAAATAAGGTTTTCAATGCCAAGCACTCGTCTGGAACTCCTGGATCATTGGTTGTCAAGCACTCTCTTGGTGTCTTCCGTCTCTGTTAAACAAAGTGATAAAATGAAAAAATGAGGGTTAACTGTTTGAGAAAACCAAATAAGTTTACCATATCAGTACAGTGAAATATCATTACAGTTTATTTCACTAAGGAAAGTACGACTTCCACAAGGAAGGCCAAATGGCAATTCACTGTAAGATAAACATAATCAGTTTTCTGGCTACTCAATATCACCTCAACATTTTTTTAAATCAATCAATTGCGCTTGGATCTTTATCCGAAAAATTTTGAAATATAAAAGTAAACTAACATTTTATTAGAATAGGTTCTATAAATAAACTTACAAACCATGCAAATCAGCCAGTATATTTTAAGTGTCATACTGCAAAATAATAATAGAAATGTTTTTACTGTTCTTATTTTTAGTCAGTCCTTAAATGGTATTTACAATATTACAATAATAACATATTTATTGATTTATTACTGGAAATGAATAAAACTAAAACACTGAAAATAATGCACGATGTTGTTTGAACAAAATAATGGACTGTAATGAATTGAAATTATTCTAACAATACAGAGAAAAAACATATTGAAATGTACAAACAGCTGATAACTTGATATTTTTGACATTACATTAAAAATTGATATTATTACTATATACATTCTTCCGGCAGGAAATTAGTGATTGTCTTTATCGGTGGGAAGTTTAATGATTTTCACAACTGGTCTTCTAAATATTCCTTTTATAGTTTCCAAGTCCACCGATCTAACTGTATTGTGTTTGTCAGGATAAATTTGGTTAACTATTGCAATTGGGTATTTCATTGGTTGCACATTGTCTTCTTTGATTAAAACTACATCTCCAACTTTGATATTTTCTTGTTTGGTTTTCCATTTTTGCCGTTGTTGAAGGGTGTGCAAATATTCAACATGCCATCTTTTCCAAAAGTCTCTTCTCAGTTTTTGAACTAGTTGCCATCTTTTATTGTAGTTGATTGGGCCGTTTTCTGCACTTTTGTCAGGAAGGGCTGTCAAAGTATCACCAGTAATGAAGTGTCCTGGGGTCAAAATGTCTGTTTCAGATTGGTCACTTGAAAGTCTGCAAATAGGTCTAGAATTGAGTATCGCTTCTATTTGAATCACAAGCGTGTTCAATTCTTCAAACGTCAAAATGTGATCTCCAAGTACTCGCTTCAAGTGATGTTTGGCTGATTTAACTGCTGATTCCCATAGTCCACCCATGTGAGGGGAGCTTGGAGGGATAAAATGCCAGTTTATTCCTTTTGTGGCAGATTTGTCATGAATTTCATTACTTGAATCTTTGAAAAACTTCTTTAGACTGTTGTCGGCTCCTACAAAGTTTGTGCCATTGTCCGAGTATATGTCTTTCGGTAGGCCTCTCCTTGAAATAAATCTGTTAAGCGCTGCTAAAAAAGCTTCTGTTGATAAGTCTGAAACTAATTCCATATGTACAGCTTTTACGCTCATGCAAATGAATATTGCCAAGTAAGTTTTCCTTAAAGTTTTGCAACGTCCTCCTATTTGTTTCGTCAAGAAAGGACCTGCATAGTCACATCCAGTTTCAAAAAATGGTTTTGTCAGTGTAACTCTCGATGATGGTAGGTTTCCCATTAGAGGACAAATTGGTGTTCCATTGAATTTTATACATTTTACACATCTTCTTACAATACTGCGTATTTGATTTCTCACATTACCAACAAGCCAATATTTTTGTCTCACATCATTCGTGATAAATTGAATCCCTGCATGGAAATACTTTTCATGAGTATGAGTTAAATAAGTTTTTACAAATGAGTGATTTGCAGGTAAAATAATTTGATGAGTTTTGTTGTAGTGTAGGTTCGAATTTTGGATCCGGCCACCAACTCTCAAGATTCCATGTTCATCAATAAAAGGATTCAAACTTAAAAGTTTGCTGTTCTTTTTTACTCTTCCTTTATCTTGTAAATTTCTCATATCATCTGGAAAGCTCAATTGTTGAATATGTTTCACAATGCATCTGTGTGCGTCTTCCAGTTCATGCACTGATAAAGGACCTGATATATTACACCTTTTGATGTTTTTTAAGTATCTCATGCAGTAAGCTGTTACTCGAATAGTTTTTGTATAAGAATTAAATTTGAGATACCATTCGTCTTCTTCTTCTTTAGTTGTTAAAGCACATTTAATTGTTCTTGTTTCAGGAATTGTATTTGAATCGAAACAATAATTTTCAAGATCATTCTTGTTGTTCAACGCTTGAGGTTCAGAAAGCCATTGAGGGCCTGACCACCATTTCTGTTCTTTTGTGAGTTTTTCTCCTGAAATTCCTCTTGATGCAATGTCTGCTGGGTTTTCTTCCGATTTAACGTGTTTCCATTGAGAAATGTTTGTTAATGCTTGTATTTGAGATACTCTGCTACTAACGAAGGTTTTCCACTTCATAGGATCTTTAGATATCCAAGCTAAGACTACAGTTGAGTCCGTAAACAGGTATGTATTTTCAATTGGTAGATAAGGTTTGATCTTTGCTACCATCTTCGCTAATAATAGCGCTCCACATAGCTCTAGTCGTGGAATTGTACTCTTCTTTAAGGGGGTGATTTTTGATTTTGCCATGATTAATCTTACTGTTGTTTGTGTTGACGAGACACTTCTCATGTAAAGTACTCCTGCAGATGCTTTCTCCGAAGCATCGCAAAATCCTACTAAATCATGTGTTGCATTTTGTTCAAATGAAATCAGCGGTCTGGGAATGGTGATATTTTTGAAATGTTGAAGTCCGTTTCTATGTTGATGGAAGTCGTTTGCTATTTGCTGAGGAACCTCGTCATCCCAACTCTTGCATTGTGACCAAGTGTCTTGAAGGATTAATTTTGCTTTTGTAACTGCTGGACATAAAAATCCTAAGGGATCATAGAGTTTTGCTACTTCTGATAAAATGATTCTCTTCGTCAATGGTGTAGGTATATTTGTCACATTCAATGAATATAGATATGTATCATGGTGAGGATTCCATTGCATTCCTAAAAGATTAACAGTATTGTCCTTGGACTGAATTGATACTTCAGTTTGAGACTGATCGCTGATAAGCTCTTTTGAATTTGATGACCACTTTCTTAGGTTGAATCCTGATCGACTCATTACATGTTCTAAATCCTGTTTTATTTGCTTAGCATTTTCAATTGTATCTGCGCCTGAGATAAGATCGTCAACATAAAAATCTTCTTTTAAAATTCTACTAATTTCTGGATACTGCTTCTTGACGTCATCTGCTAGTTGATGTAAGCATCTGATTGAGAGGTATGGGGCACAAGCAGTTCCATATGTGACTGTACAAAGATCATAAGATTGAATATGTTCTGAAGGATTTGATCTCCAAAGAATTCTCTGATAACATTGATCTTCTGGTGTTATTAAAATCTGTCTGAAAAACTTCTTAATGTCTGCAGTAAAAACACACTTGTGTAGTCTGAAACGTGTAAGTAAGGATACTATGTCTGATTGTAACTTTGGGCCAATGTACAAATGATCGTTTAAAGAAGTGCCACTTGTAGTTTTAGATGAACCGTCAAACACTACTCTGACTTTAGTTGAAGTACTACTAGGTCTGTATACTGCATGATGTGGTAGGTAATAGTTGTGATTCATCATACTTGTGTCACTGTTTGGGGTAGGTTTCATGTGATTTAACTCAATGTACTCATTTATGAATTGATCATAAGACTGTTTCTTGTTTTTATCTTCCTCAAATGAACTTTCTAAACGTTGGAATCGTTTTAATGCAATATGATATGAGTCACCTAAACTTGTGATAGAGGGTTTGAATGGCAAATGAACACAAAATCTGCCCGATTGATCTTTTGAATGTGTATTTATGAAGTGATCCTCACATATTATGTTTTCATCTGTACTAGCTGGTGAATCCTGTTTGTAACCAACATCCTCAGAATTCCAAAATTTCTCCATTAAAGTATTTAGACCATCATCATGTCTGATAAACAGTGTTTTGACTTTATTTGAAGCTGTTTTGACATCTGCTGATGAGATTTCACCTATCAATAAGAATCCTAGTTTTGTATTGATAGCACAAGGGGTTCCTGGTGGACCTCTGATTACTCCATCTATTAAAAGTGATGAATAGATATCAGCACCAAGAATGATATCGATGCTGCTTGATTGAAAGAAAAATGGATCAGCAAGTTCAAGGTTGTTTATGTGTGTCCAATGATCAAATGATGATGAAGACAATGAGGTGATACTGGTAAGCTTTCTCAATATGAAAGTGTTGACTCTGATTGCTTCTTGTTTTGTGCGCAACAAACAAGTTGTAAGGCCACGTGTGTTACCAACATGAGTATGACCAACACCTTGTACTTGAACATTACATGATTGTATTTTCAAGTTGAGTTTTTGAGCACAATGCTCTGAAATGAAACTTGCCTCACTACCAGGATCAATCAAAGCACGACATTTCTGAAAGTCGCCTTGAAAGTCTTGAATTTCAACGATTGCTGTTGAAAGTAATACTCTTTTTACATTATGAACACCTGTTGATAATATTTTTGGGTTTGCTGCTACACTGTCAGTAGATTGTTGTGCTACTGAAATCGTTGAGTCTTGTTTGTCACTTTTCAACGGTTGTGAAAATGGTGAATCTAAGTTAGTTACTGAATGTGTTGAATTTGACTTCTGTAAATGCAATAAGGTATTATGGGGCTTTGAGCAAATTTTACATTTTGAACCTTTGCAAGCTGAAATAACATGACCAGCTGACAGACAATTGAAACATCTGTGAAGTTGTTTCACCTTTTGGATTCTGTCATTTGTGTTGAGTTTCAAAAACTCATTGCAACTGAATAACTCATGAGAGTTTTGACACATAGGACATGAGACACACTTAACCCGATTTACTTCAGTTGTGTGTAGACCTAGACCTGGTTTCATTGCTGAATTGCTTTGATTAGTCTTGAAGTTAAAACTAGATTTTACTTTATTGACACTGCTAGCATCTAGTGCATGTATGTATTGTTTTAAAAATGTTTCAAACTCTGAGAAAGAAGGGGGTTCAACTGACGTGCTACTTAACTCCCATTTAGTTCTCAAGTCTTGATCAAGTTTGGAAGCTAACATGTAAACTAACAAAATATCCCACTCTTCAGTTTTGTAACCAAGGCTATTTAGAGCTCGAATGTTCACATTTGCTGTATCTAGTAACTGTTTAATGTTTGCTAGTGATGAAGCATTTGGTAATGAAAATAATGCATTTAAATGAGCATTGACTATAAGTTTTTTGTTTGAGTATCTTTCTTTTAAAATATCTAAAGCTACATTGTAGTTAGGTTGTGTCAAGGGCAAGGATGAGATGAGACTGAGTGGTTCTCCCTTTAAACTAGATTTCAGATAGTAAAATTTCTGAATTTCTGCCAAATCATTGTTTTTGTCGATAGTTGAGTTGAAAAGATCAAAAAAAGATGTCCAATTTTCAATTTTACCCTCAAAGGTTGGTAAATTAATTTTGGGCAGTACTACTGTGTCATTTTTCCTACTGAAGCTAAATTCTTTGACTGATTGGTTTGATGGGGTTGAATTCAATTTATTTGAGTTGTTTAAAATGGTGTCGAATTCAGATTTTAGTGAATAGTAATTATCTTCAAACTCAATAAAATTTGTATCTGTATCATCTGAAGCTATGGTATCAATGCTGGATTGTACTTCACAAAATTCCAAGTAGAGTTGTTCGAGTTTTGAGTCTCTTACCTTAATGTCTGAAATTGCTCCATTTTCTACATCAAAATTACTTACAAAATTAACCATCTGTGTAATGGAAGCTTTTAGTCTGCCTCTTTTTGCTATTAGAATTTTCAAATCTTCCATTGTTTATGTTTGGAAATGTGCTGAAATAAATAACTATGAAGTATTGTTTTTATGATTAAAAACAAAACAAAACAAAAAATGATTGCCTTTTTGACTGAAACAAAATAATATCCTTTGCTCGAAGGACCAAATGGAAATGAATAAAACTAAAACACTGAAAATAATGCACGATGTTGTTTGAACAAAATAATGGACTGTAATGAATTGAAATTATTCTAACAATACAGAGAAAAAACATATTGAAATGTACAAACAGCTGATAACTTGATATTTTTGACATTACATTAAAAATTGATATTATTACTATATACAATTACAATAATTATCTAAGGCCATTAATTGGGCGACACTTTTTTTTAACCTTCAAATTTACAATACAAGGCAACCAGGGAGGTAACCCCAGGCACTGTGGCCAAGGTGTTGCAGTATAAGGGAAAAATAGAGAATATAGCTCGCGTGTTATGGAATTTCAAGGGAACACTCATAAACATGTAATCAATCACAATGTATATTCTAAAAATAAGTTGTTCTATAACTTTGGTTTTAAACAAAATTATGTTATTAAACTCAGATCAGTAATGTAGGCATTAAATTAAGTTTAATTTATGAAAGTTTGTACGTACATCACAGACTGCAACATACGAGACACACAATAATACACAATAAACAGAAACCAATCGTATGATTAACCCCCAATATGCAAAATACAAAAATGTATTGGGATGGCAAATTTTGAGAGTGATGTTTTTTTGCTCCTGGTTGATGGTGTGACTACATCTCTTAAGAAACAACTTAAACAGCTTAACAATCCCTTTTTTTATTTTGCTTCCTGTCATGGACAATATGCCAGAAAAAGATGCAGAATTGTTACCTCAATATTTAAGAATTTTTAACATTTGAAAATATTAGTGACATAAATGAAAAACCTTTTATGTAACTTAAAAGTATCCTTCACCATTAAGGTAAGTCAAATAGAGTTTTTCTCTCATCAAAGTGCTGAAAAGTACTAAATCTCATTACTAACAATACCTATTTCCTTATTTATTTAATTGACTTCCAACAGTAAAAACCTCCAATTTGTAGGTATCTCTGAGAATAAGACTGACCATTTCCCTTGACTTTGGCAAGTGCTAAGTGAAGTTTTAGCAAGTTGAAAACTATCAAAACTTATCTTTAATCTACAATGATACAGGAAAGACAGAATGCTATGGCTATTTTATCCACATAAAAAATGATGTATCAAAAAGGTTGAACTTTGAAGACGTTTTAACTTATTTTGTAAAAGCAAAGGCAAGGAAAATCTCTTTGGGGGTTTAAACTTTAAAGTAATGACGAATCAGATTGATTATTTTCAAGTTAATCTTAAAATCAAAACTTTTGTTTGTTGGATTTCTTTTATAACATGTAAATATTGTTGTACAAATAAACACAATATAAAATAAATAAATGTAGTGTGTTTTAAATATGCATTATTACAAAAGTATCTAGAAAACCCCTTTTGAGAGGGGGGAGGTATACATATCAAAATCTTGGCCGGACACCTATTAACCTTGGGGCCTATTAACCCTAGATCGCGAATCCTGGCGCTTTGAATGCTATTTTCCAACGTACACGTAATCGGGGAAGTAGGCACGTCACGTGCTGTTTTTTTTTTTTTATAGTAAAACTCAATAAAACATATTTTTATTATAAAGCAAGCGCGACAAAGTTGGTACCAACCGATGCAGAATGTGTTATTCTGTACATTTCATATTTTTAATAATTTTGTTATACAATTTTTTATACAATATTAAAACCTGAAACTTGAAACTCCTGCTCAATTCCCGCCCGGCGGAGGGAAATATGACAGATGTTTGTCGCATAACTGTACAATAACCAATAGTCAGGATCAGGTGTACGAACAGTCAGTCTGCAGTGAATGAAATACTCTAGCCAACGAAACAAATTGCAATGCTGTAGGTGCTTTGGTTGTTTTAACAAAATGTGTTTGTATACCCTTGTTTGCGTGTTATTTCAAAAGCCAGTATTGGTGTGTTACAAGCTGTTGTAAAAAGTTTTACATATATACAATATAAAATAAATTATTTATAGCGATATAAACAAATAAAAAATTGGGTAGAAAGCCAGAAAGTTCTTGCGTAGGTTGGTACAGTCTCAAGGGAACTTCGTGCTGTATGTTGGCAATGGTCACGTGATAACGATGATGTAGAAGAGCAGCTGTCAGTTTACGTTTAGCCATCTTTGTTTATACACAATGCTCTCTTGAGACCATAATAAGTGTAGTGAATTGAAATGAAATGAAAGTGTAGTGTAGACAATAGTGTATTGTAGTTCATATATAATATATTTTAGTGGAAGTGACAGTGCATAAAAGGAAATTAGTTTTAGGCATTGTTCAACAAGTCTTACCACTAATCAACACTACATTATATTTATATAAAAGCACTAGCACTTCAAAATCATAATAATAACAATCCTACGTACAAATAATGCAATATAGGACTAAAAACAGGCTGGAGATCTAAGAGTGAGTAAAATATTTCATTTTTTTAGTGTATTTTAATTTTACAACCATGTATGTATTTATACAAGTACTAGCTTAAACATTTATTTTTTATCCAATTTGATCAAATAAGATATGTAAAAATATGGTATTAGTTTAGCATTCTCATAATAATCTAAGATCCTGACAACAAAAATATGTATTATTTGTGTTCACTCAAAATGACGCTTTTATTCTATTTATCAACAGCAATATAATGTAGTATGTTATTATCCTACGTCAAAACTTTGTTTTTGTCACAGACATAATTATTTTTTTATATTTTTATTTAGAAATATCTGTTTTATCAGTTTTTGTCCTCAGGAAAAATTCTAAAAAAGTTAATATTTTTTACTATGATTACAATATGCACAACTTTTCAAGAGCCATTTACACAATCTGTGCAAACTAACTTTTGATGTTATAAATTTTTATACTTTTTGGAATATCTTCATATATTTTACATTTTGTTGTAGCTAACATATTTTACTAATAAATTACATGTAGCCAACAATTTTTTTTAAATTATAAATACCCCTTATCCATGGATTGTTATATAATTTTTTACAGAATTTTTCGTTTCCGTGGTAAAATTTTTATTTCCACAACAAACTAAAAATATAAAACTGGGTACAATACGACTATTTCTCCTAAACAACTTTTTATTGTCAATTCAATGGTAATTTTTTAGAATTTTTACATGTACTATTTGATTACCTACAGTGATGATACTGTAACTTTACACATTTTTTATTTTTGCTTTTTATGCAAACAAATAATTCCAAAAAAACCTAGTAGGTTATATAAAATGTAACAACATATTATTATAGTGCACAAAATAATAAACAATTTGGCTATCTTGGAACTACTTACAAATAGTTTTTAGTGCTCCTAAGGAGGGTTATAAGTTATAATTAACGTACAAAATTTTAAATTTTTTTAAATCTTTTCTAGACAATATTTATTTATTATTATTTATATATTTTTTTTTTTTTTAAGTTTTGATGGTAGTTTTTTAAAGTACAGTTCTTGTGAAGAAGAACAAAATTATAAAATTTACATTAGGAGCATATTTAGTATTTTTTATGATTTTTACAAAAAAAACTTGCAAAGCACTGAAAAGAAGCACTTTGCATTTGGCAGTTCATAATGGATCACCTTGTATTTACCATATAGGGTTAACCTTGATAAGTATGCAAGATATAAAAAAGAGTGCAGAAAATTCATAAAACTATTGTTACCCAATTGATATAATCTTGAACTTACATTCTTACAACAGTCAGATTCCAACAAGCACATTTTCAGATCAGCTCTTACACCAGAACATGCACTTTTATCCTCCAGCTCTGAAGTTTCTTCATATTTCATCATCTTGATAGATAAGAAATGTCACTTAACTGAAAAAATTTCAGACACTCTTTCACTACCAGATAACAATTTTTAGCAATAATTTCAAAACAATTAAAACCAATTTAGATACATAAATGTAGGAGAACAATACATTGAAATAGGCAAAAAAACTAAGAGCCATTATTATGTAAATGAAAATAGGTTAGAGGAGGTATAAAGAAGGACATGAAAAAGGGACAAACTAGGATAAAAATTTGTATATGAGCAGTTAAATTGTAAGAGTAATAATACAATTACAATATTGGGGAATCTGATGTAGCAAAACTTTGTTGGTGACGTTAAATTTCCTATCCAAAAAGCAAAAACTAATATACTTGGAAAAGTAACACAACATGAAAAACGTGACAATACACCCAAATAGAAACAGCAACAAAATATAATAGAAAGTGAATAGCTTGGAAAACAATATTCAACATTACATATGTTTATTGGATCATAATAAGGTTACCTAATATAAATAAATATATGCTGTTTATTTATTATTTATAGATTTTATAAATAGTTCAGAAAATTAGCCTGAGATCCCCTGGTTGTTAGAGAGTGCGCAGTTGTTATTTCAAAGGTGAATATTTGTTGATGTTGCATATGATTCTTTATCTCTTGCTCCATTATGAGACTGTGCCTTTGCTCAGTGGCCCGTAAGTGAAAGCCGCTGACACTTCCCGTCTGAAATTATAAACAGTATCTTAGCAACAGGATCTAAAGCCACTACATATTATGAACATATTTTCCAATGGACGTTTGCACATGATTATTCCTTATTCAGTTGGTTCTGCTTTTCTTTCCTGCATTCTTGGTTTTCTTCACTGACCTGCCCATAGACAGATTCATGCTACGAAGTTGATGCTGATGCAGTATCTGAAGTTCCTTGTCAGACATCCCAAGCCAAATGGACATCACTACACAGCTGGTGGCTTGCTTTCTTTGGACATGTAGGAGAGGCTTGGTAGTTTTGTAGTTCAGTATGTCGAATCAACTGGCACACACAGCTGGAATCATACTCAATGTACTTATGACACAGAAACACACTGAGGGGCCTCATCTTTTCCACTGTATACAGGTGTCATTGAACTTCAAGGAACAAATAGATATAGTGCCAGTAGTCGCCTTTCACTTTCCTCAATTCAGGTTGTGTTAAATGAGTTATTTCTTTATCGCTATGCCGATTCCATTACCCTTTAAAATTTGCAGTACAGCTTGATTTGGTGGCCATTGACAAGAACCACAAAACCAGAGGTTGTGGCTCCCTATTTTTACTTCCCTATAATTTACGTCGTCTTTGTAATTGTGGAACAACGGCGATCTAGATGCGTGGAAAAATCTAAGATGAGATGATGGGGGTCCCGTTCAAACAAATAAGTTATATAGGTTTTCCAATGGCCAGGGATTGTTCATCTGCTGCTACAACCTCACACTGCCCAGGTCTTAGAAGTAAGAGAAACACTTCTCATGTTTTTAAGGTGCTGTATTCAAGGATCTGTACTCTCCATCTGGAAGAGGAGATTCTTTATCAACCCATAAGTGTGCTATCAAATTAAGGAGCGTCTAACTACACATAAAGTAATTGAATTCGTAGTTGGCTAATTGCCAAGAAGTGGCTCTTACAGAAGAAATTCATCAAATGCAGTTCGATAGACAGTCGAGATCTCTGAGATCTTTGAAAATTGCATCAAGATACCGTCGAGACTTCAGAAATAAATATCGAGACTTCTATAAATATCAGAAATAAGATCAATATGATGCTCCGTTTCACACTGTACATTTCTATGCATTCATTCAACAACCCAGATTATCTCAATTTCATCTTGAGTTGCAAGCACCTGGTACTGAACAATTGGGAGTGGTATGCCTACCAAACTGAGACATCTTGGTCATGACTGGCTGTACTAGGTTCATAGTGGAAGACAGAAGGACTGGATAAAAAACTGGGTGTGGGTTACCTACATGACGATGTCTTCATCCTGGAGGAGGTGATGGACAGTGTGGAAAGGGGGAAAAGGTGGCTACCCATCTGGATCACAGAGCAGAAGGCTTGGCCCAGCCTGTAGGTACCATGCTATGCCTCCAGGAAACTGCAGTCAGAAGCCATGCAGGTGCCCGTCCATCACATTCTGACCCCAGAGCCAGGGCCAAACGTAAACTACGTAAACATAAACAGGTAAAATGGCTAGTCAGCCGTGGACGACAAGGAATACAGAAAACAAAAACGCTGTTACAAAGACACAGAAGTAATGAAATACAGAGGGGAAGACTGAGCTATCTGAGAGAGACGATCGTAATGTGCAAACGGTACAACATTGTGGAATAGTTTGGAAGTAAATATATTAAAGAGTGATTGAACCATTCAGTACACAACCTTTTAGAGAAATATGAGTTTCTATATACAAATTGTTGCCTTGACTAAATAGCTGGCGTTTCTGTCCAAGCCTTGATGACTAATTCACCTGGATGGTTGCAGTACACATAGTCTCCCGCTGCAAGGTTGGTGGAAGAATGAAGAAGTTAAATCATCGTTCAATCGCCTTAGATACTGAACCGAGAAGCTTTATAATGTTTAAAGGTCACAAAAACCTACTAATAAAACATATCAAGTGGACTGGTGCAGTTCCTGGTGGATGGCCAACTGGGAGTAGGAAGAAAGTTTTGAAATCAAAGGTTACATTTACATCAGGTTAAATGTGCTTCTATCAGAACATAATGTTAGTTGATTGTTATTTTCTTTATGTATGATCTATATTTGTTAATTTTATGAACTTCCTACTTACCTAAACAAATGAGCTATTGTTACTAAGTATGCAAGGTGTGTGTTTATTTAGATTGGTTTATCCGAAGTTTGGGGCTATTTAGTATATTACCAGAAGTACATTTTTTTTAAATCCATCTATTAAAAGTACAGACCACTTTTAAAACGTAAAGTTAATCAACCAAAATTTTGTATGGTGTGCTAAAATTGTTTTATATATTTACATCATGAAAAGCATGCAATCGGACTATAAAATGTTTATCATATGAAGGACACTGCTAGAGAAATATGATAAGTAAATCTCTTTTGCAAGCGTCCTGCCATCGCCAGCAGCCAAACTGTGTTGTCGCAGTCAGCCATAGTCTGATGAAATTCTCCTGTGCTTGAATGAACCCAAAGATGAGAAACTCTTTCAAAACGTGATTTGCAAGTATTATTTTAACCCTAAATAATAATTTAAGTCTTCATTTTTGATATGTTTACTTCCCAACTATTTTTAACTTGTTTTCTAAACTTTAAATTTGTATAACAATTAAGTTTCAATGTTTTATATACTGTGCAAAGTTCACGTCCAATATACATAGTGGAAAATAAGCCCTGATACAGGTTAACAGTTTCTCAACCGTAACAGATAAAGCAATAAAACTCATTACATATAAACATGATCTAAAACTGTACAATTTATATCACTTTTATCAACGTGAGGATGCCCTGCATGCAGTCCAAAGAAATTTTTAGTGAAAGCATAGTTAGTATGGATATCAAGTTGAAGGTCTTTTTATCAGTAGAACACAATACTGCAAAACTTTACCTCTAATGAACAAATGAGTCAAATACGGTAGTCGTTTGAAATTCAACAATTATCTGACATTAATTTGCTGTTGTGTTGCAGAGAATAACCCTTTTGACACTAGATGACAGAGAAATCTAGTGTTACAAGAGTTATTACTGGACAATATTTCATCCTGTAAAAAATAAAAGGAAATTTGTTAATAAGAAAAATTATTTTTCTTGGAAATCACGAACATTTTTATTTATTTATCAATACCTCCATATATGTATGTAATATGAACCACCATACAAGTATAAGTGGGATAATATCACTGTACATTTAGTATTTTTTGAAAATGCTTAAGATAAATTAAATTAAAAGTTTTGAAAAACAAAACTTTATCCTTCACATTAGGACAATATCTACAAAGTAAAACAATTCAATATTTATGAGGCCTACTCATTTGGCACAATATTTCCCACCCTCCATCAAGTATGAAGCTACCAAACATAACATGGGTCTTTTCTAATATGTCGCCACATTTTCAATTATTTTCTATAGATAGCACGTTCGAGAAATAATGCATCTTAACCTAACCTTAACCTAACTCAAGCTGATCACGTATGCTACCCAAACATGTTCCCTTTCTCAAACCAATCTCAATCTTGCAGAAAGCGATAAGACATGATAACCATCACAAGACTGTTATGTTCCGACAAGTAGAGCTCTTGAATTAAGAGTGTACATGCTTATAACCTGAAATAGATAGATAACTTATAAAACTTATCACAAACTTACTTATCACAAACTTTTTTATCAATACCACTGTACGTGTATGGGTGGGTAGGTGGATCAATGCCATTGTACATGTATGGGTGGGCGGGTGGGTCAGTAACATTGTATGTGTATGGGTGGGTGAGTGGGTCAATACCACTGAACGTGTATAGGTGGGCGGGTGGGTCAATACCTCTGTATGTGTAAGGGAGGGCAGGTGGGTCAATACCACTGTACGTGTAAGGGAGGGCCGGTGGGTCAATACCACTGTACGTGTAAGGGTGGGCAGGTCGGTCAATACCACTGTATGTGTAAGGGAGGGCAGGTGGGTCAATACCACTGTATGTGTATGGGTGGGTAGGTGGATCAATGCCATTGTACATGTATGGGTGGGCGGGTGGGTCAGTACCACTGTATGTGTATGGGTGGGTGAGTGGGTCAATACCACTGTACGTGTATAGGTGGGCGGGTGGGTCAATATCACTGTACGTGTATGGGTAGGTCAATACCACTGTATGTGTATGGGTGGGTCAATACCACTGTACGTGTATGGGTGGGCGGGTGGGTTCTTAATAGAGCAATGAACAATTTTTTCTGCATTGCTTAAGGTTCAAACTTATATTTAAATGTAAAAAAATAGTGCCATTTTCAAACTTTAAATAACAAAATTAAGTATATATAACTGAATTAAAGGTTGTCAAATATTGCACACGTTTGTTTAACTTTACCATTAAAATTAATACCAATTAGAGTCATGTTCTGTAATACTGAATGAAAATTAGCACTTGGAGGCTATAGAAAATAGATTGAAAATGCGAGGACATATTAGAAAAGACCCCATAACATCACTATTGTCAACTTACTGACCGGTCAGTGTTTTAGTTTGTTAAGGGGAAAGGAGAGCTATGAGGCCATTCTAGATTGCACTTCAACCTTAGTGGAATGAATCACTTCAACATGATTAAGAGGAAGAGAGGACTCTAGTCCTAACTTTGCCACTAAAATAAAGGGTTTTTCATTCATTCAACCTTAGGTTTATTGTGCTCCCCTATTAACCAGCTCTAAAATGTTTCTTCCCAGACTAGCTACCATTATTTTTCCTAAAAGATCAACCCTCAAAATTCTCCTTCTCCTAAGCTCCAGAGCTTCACAATCAGTTAACAAGTGATCGGTAAACTTAAGGGCATCACTACAAAGCAAGTAACTGGTGTCTTCTCTGTGGATAACACTCTTTGAAAGATGTTTCCTCAAGTGGCTATATCTAGTAATATCGTTTCAGTTCATGGCAGTGAGTGATTTGGTCAGCTTAGGGTTGGATTCCCTCACCAGAGATTTTACAAAGACTTGGCCGTAACATCCCTGCTATCTGGCAGTCTTGGCAGAGGTAAGTCCAATGCCAAATACTGTTTCAGGCCCTACCAATGGAGTCATCACTCCATTCTTAGCTAGGAGATCAGCCTCTTTGTTGCCTTGTGTTTTGTGTTTTTATCATGGCAAGAAGACCGTGCTTTATGGAATTTATCAAGCCTGTGTTTAGAAGTCTTTCAGACAAAGAACTACTAAAAAATGTCTAAACGGGAAAACCCAAATGACCTGAAAACCCAAAACAGTGGCAATGCTGTTATTTGGTCAAGGATTCCTAAATCTGAGTTTGTTGGACTAAAATCTTTAAATTTTGAAATGTTGTCATCCTAAAACAATAGAAAAGTATCAAAGTGTGTGGTTCTATAAGTTAATTTTGCACAGACATTGGGAAAGACACAATCTTCAGCAAGACAAAAATGGATGAAATTCGCATAAAAGCATCCAAACGGTACTTGTCCAAAATGAAAAGACCAAAGTACCTTCTCTTGACCAAAAGGTCAAGAGAAGGCTGGAAGACAATGAAGAAGACCCTGATGATCCAAGCTATGGAGCTGGCTTGTTTTAAAATGGTTAAGTACTGTAAATAAAGTTTTGGCCCCTTAATCTTTCATTCTCGTTTTCCCGAAAACGAAAACCGTGTTTTTATAACTTGGTGCAAGGTTTTCTCAAGAACTACTGCATATAATTGAACCAAATTTTACCACTAATATTCAACACATTATTGCACACTTTAACATGGGGGAATGTCAATATTCCTTTGGGTTTTAAATTTATAAAATAAATAGTAATTTTATAAATGTAAGAAAAAATAAAAATGATTCATGAATAAAAAAAATGTATAAAGAGCTCGTGGTAAAACTTTTGCCTAAATATCTCTGGTAGTTTTGGAGAAAACTATACACAAATTATACCAAATTACCATGGAAACAATACAACCTTCGTGCTCTCCGTATACCAATGATCAAGCTTAGAACTATTAAACTAAATGGTAATTATGCACTTTCTAGCCACTTCTTAAAATACTATTTCTTATTGAAAAATTAGTAAAACATGAGATTTAATCTCTTGAGGAGGTTTATTTCAACTGCAGAAAACTAGATTTTTACCAACAAATTAAAATTAGTTTTTTATCTGACAGTAAAAAAGACCAACAACTTTTAAAAATCTTTATTTTTCAACATTATTTATCATTTTACATGTTTTTCTTATTTTAACACGAATAGGTACTTGGTTTTACAGAAAAATTATTTTTTCTGCCCTACAAAGGCACTTTTTACTGACCTGACCAAACATAACCTAACTTGGTGCCTGGCCTCCATGACCAAATATGGTCGTTTCTCCAGCAGAAATACAGATTAATTGGGTTTTTGTGGTTAATAGTTATTGTATATGATGAACATGTAATAGCCGCTTATCGCAATTCGCGGCGAAAGTAGTTTTTGCATCATAGTTTGAGAAATAATTGTTATAGACCAAAATAGTTTTCATATTTGTATTCAGCACACAACAAATCAATTTTCTAACAAGATTATTAAAATATCATTTAAATTAACGGGAATAACCCATATTATAAGTAATAACATTGGTTTTCTCGAATTTTTCTGTAAAATATGTGATTTTCGCAGAATAAAAAGCTATCTTATGAATATAGCCAATTCTTGACACTTTATAGCAGTTTTCAATTTTTGTTTCGTGGCAAAAAACTGCATAGTAACCATCATTTGTGATAAAAAGGAAAGGGGGATTTACACGCAACGATTTGTTGTACGTAAAGTTGGCAACGACAAATCCTATCTGCAATAACATAATATGAACACTGTATTTTTTTTTGATAACTGCAACAATAAGAAGTTTGAACTCTTGTCCTTGTTTGTCATATCGCCAGATACAGAAATCACTAAATATACTAACTTTCCTGTCGTGTTTTATTTATAACCTAAATGGTGACCGAACTGAGCTCAACTAAAACGTTCGAAAAGATGTTGGCATGTGAACACAAAAGTAAAGGAGCGTTTTGATGTACCGTTTCTATGAACTAGATGTAGGCTACAATAAACCGTTGCGTGTAAACCCCCCTTAAGAGTATACAATTTTTTAAATAAAACAATACTTTCAAGCTGAAAATCACCATGGCCACCAAAGCACAGGAAGTTATTTTAACGATGGCCGGTAATTTTTCGATGCAGCACATTACCTATGCATTTTTCAAGGTTTTTTTATCAACCTTGACAGAAACCAATTATTTAACCCTCAAATAATGGGCTCAAATAACTTTTAAAGTACTAAAAAACTGTTTTGGGGTAAAAGCCCAGAAAACTATAAACAATCTTTTTGTTCCTAAATCCATCATTGTTGGTTTAAATATATTGTTGTGGGTACTCACGTTAAGCGGGATTTCGTCCTGATCACAAATATAGCAACGGTTTTGCAATTGGACAATTATTAGGAGGAAATGTGCTGGTTTCAGTAAGGTTGTTAGGTTTGGTTAGGTTAGTGTTCTGTTTTCGTTTAGTTGGTAGGTTTTGGTTAAATTATACTATGATAGGTTGAGAACAGAAAGAAACCTACAACACCTAAAAAAAACTAACCTAACCTATAACAATCATACCTTTATCCAAATAGGCACTTTTCCAGTTCTAACACTCTAAATAAAGGTCCGATTTCAAAACCCTTTACTTACTCTTGAACAGGACGAAATTCCGCACAATTTGAGTACTCACAATGGTTTATATTAGTAAAAGAAGATATTTTTCCTCTTGGTAAACTTTATTTTCCCCAAAAACTGTTTAGTACTTTCAAAGTTATCCCATTATATGAGTGTTTTTAGAAGAAAAAACTTGCAAAATGTGCTACCTCGAATAATTACCTTTTAATCTATTTAAAGCCTTACCAGTAGTAAAATTAAATTTATTATATTTCAAGACTTTGCATGGTTAAATATGAACATTCATCGTCCTAATAAAATTATTTGTTTACCGACAATAACCTAAACACTGACAAGTAAAAACACTGACAACTCAAGATAAGATAACCTTGCCCTAGCCAAAGACAACCCACATTCCACAAAAAAATAAACCTATGTTTATACTTTCACTCTTTTTGTTTCATAAATCTCAATGCTGGGTTTTTTTTCAGACACATTCGTCTGAACATACGTCCTACTAAAAATTCACTACCAATGTACAGCTGGTTTATCCGTAAGAGATCTCTAGAGTCCCCAGAATTACCCGAAACGCTGAAAAAATGTCTTACAAAATACCCAATAAAGTATATTTGTGTACACATACATAAACACTAGAATAGTATATTTTCTTTTTGCCTTTTCTGAATACCAATATCAGAGTCAGCAACTACAGTATACTAAGTCAGTAACTACCTAAATAATTAGGATATGAATATAAAAACTAAGTAATATAAAAAAAACGCGTGAACTATTTTTGTTCTAGTGCTAAGCACTAAAGCAACATTCTCATAATTTCCTTTGAAACGACATACAGTGAATCATTTTTCAGTGGACATTAGTCACATATAAATGGCGCTTTTTTCAATGAAAGTGAGTACGTTCATTTGGAAAAGATCTGCAGCATCTTTTAAGCCTGCAGTGTGTCAGACTATTGTCCTATTTGGTAATTTCGACTGTCAATAGTCAAGTGCTTATGTGTGCAGGATTGTGCGCGCCGATTCAAGTACGCGTGATTGCATTTTCTGCCCAAGTTACAAGTTTTTCGAACACACATTCTTTCGTGTGCGAATCCCTGTTTCACTTTTTTTAGAAAGGAAAGAATTGCGACTAAAGCCGATTTGCACGCGACTAACCGCGTAAAAGTGGAATCTGTTGGAGCGTGTGCAAAACACACAGTTTTGCTGTAGCTTCTGTACGCTGTGTTAACGTGTGTTTTAGTTTTAGTGTTTTAATATTTTAATTAATAAATGTTAAATTCGTATAATTCAAGTTTTTTAAATCGGTTTCAAGATGGTTATGAAAATAAAAAAAATGGTCAAGTAATTGCATTCGCTGGTCGTATATTTAAACAAACTTCAACAACTTGAATAATTAATTGTAGGTTCCAGCCTTCAGCTTCCAGCTCCAACCTAGTGGTGTAGTAACTAATTAATAAAATACAATACAAAAACAGTATTGTTAATTATAATTTGCATCATTATTGAAAATTTAATTCTAATTGTTAGAGCCGTTTTTTGAGAAAATTCAATTTTTGTATGTTTTTGCCTTATAATTTTTTTTATTATTTCAAAAGTGAAAATGGTATGGAGCTTAATATACCTACATACAACATTTCTAAAAATATATCCAATTCGTTAGGTCTCTAGCGAAATGCACACACACGCACGCATACAAAAACTTTTTTAGCCATTTTATTGGGTTCAGAGGACCCTAAAGTGGATTTTCAGACCAACTTGTAAATACACATTTTTTGGTCGATAACAATACTTTCTCTATGTTAACGCGTATGGGATAAATTAAAAAGTACTCTTTGTTTAAACAAAAGAAAGAGCGTCTAACTAAGGCTGGTACTATACGGACGCTAAATGCGTCGCGTTAAATACGCTGCGCTATTTTTAATTTTGGATGGCAATGCAAGTCAATTTGAGCGACTATACGAGCGCAGTCTACGCGGCACGCTGCCCTCCAAACTCGGCGTCGACGCATTTTACGCGACCAGCCCTGGAAAAACGTTAGCAGCGCGACGTAGATAGCGCTGCGCAACGCTAGGGCCGGACTATACGGACGCTAGATGCGTGGCCCGCAGTCGCAGTCTTGAGTGAGTAGTTATTGTGCTTCTGTGTGAGAGTCATCAACATGTTTGATACTGAGAAGTTCATCTTAGAAGTAGAGAAGCGACCTCCACTTTATGACGTTCAGTCAAAAGAATATTCAAACAGAAATGTTAAAGCTCAGTGCTGGATGGAGGTAGGAGCAGCTGTGCACGACAACTGGGAGGAAATGACTCCCCAAATGAAGGACGAAGCAGGTAAGTAAGTTTGATATATTTATAAACAAAGGTGTAATGATGTAAACATATTTTTTCTAAGCACCAAGTACAACTAACTATCTTTGTTGTTTTACAATAGTAACGAAGACAATAATTAATAATAGTACCGTACATAAATATGGAAAGTATATTAAGACAAAAATGAAATTACAACTTTGTTGTGATAATTACTTAAAACCGTTTTGAAATCATCTCTTTCCTTAAATTACGGTTTGATTATATGGTTATTTGTTTAATTGTGTGGTTATTTGACGTAAAAGGTTTAAATATTGAAATGTATGTTAAACGTATGTTATTTGTAACGTATTGTAAAGAACATTAGTGATTTAATTGTGCCATTGCTTACATGATCACAGTTTTTGGCACTTAAAATACTTGTTATCTACTGCTGTAGATATCGAAGTTACGACGCATGGCTAGCCCAGACGGCACCGGCGCCGGCGTCGCCGTCGCGCCGGCGGTATGGTAGAAAGGGGAGGGGTGAAAAGTCTATTTCTGCGCTATGAGTCGTCCAAGGTCACTGTTCTTCCTTGCCAACCTTCACTAAACCTATTCACGAGTTGATCAATACTGTTTATAGAACTGACACTAGATTATGATACAAAGGTCTAATTAGAGAGGAGCTACAATAACATAACAGGATGTATTCAAAGTAGTCAATTACAAAACTTTTTATTTTAAAATTTTTTACATAGGAAATAATATTGTTATACTTCTTCTAAGTTTACTTTTTCTTCTTTTTACTAAGTCCTACTTTTTCAAGTGATTGTGCTTAGGCATATTGATTTTGCCAGTTTAAGGCTCCTGGTCCATTGAAATACTCACAGAACAAGTCCCTTACTACAAGTCCGTTACTACGACCACTTCCTACTGCTGCTCCGACCACGCTAGCCATGTCACATGTAAGCGATTCTTCAAAAATGTAACCATCCCGCCTTTTTACATAATTATGCAATATACAGCAAGACTGAATGATTTTCGTTGCAAAGATCGGGTTCACCAGGATACAGGAATGCATAACTCGCCATTTGTTGCTCATAATTCCAAATGCGCATTCAACTGTACGTCTGGCTCTGCAGTGCCTATAGTTATATACACTTCTCTCTTTTGTGAGTTTCTTCTGTGGGTAAGGGCGCATCACACGTGTAGTTAAACCAAAAGCTTCATCGCCAAGAAATACGAAAGGTACTGTGGGGCCTTCTGGTGAAAGCGGTTTCTCTGTTGGGAGGTTCAGTTGGCCGGCATTCAGTCTTTTGTAAAAGTTTGAGTTTTTGAAGATTGTGGAATCGCCCTCCCGGCCATATGCACCAACATCTATTGCAGTGAAGTTGCACTGTGCGTCGCTGACTGCAAACAATACAAGTGAAAAATACTTCTTGAAGTTGTAGTACAGTGAACCTGAACTTGGTGGACATTGTATCCGCACGTGTTTGCCGTCAATGGCACCAACACAATTTGGGAAGTTGGTTAACTTCTCATATTCCGTTGCCTTCAAAAGCCATTCATCACTTGTAGGGATTGGCATTTCAGTTGACTGCAGTTTTCCCGAAATTGTTTCACAGGTCTCCTCAACAACGAGACGTATTGTTTTTCTTGATACTTGATATTCGAATTCAAGGTCACTGAAGTTCATTCCACTGCCCAAATACCTAAAATATATAACGTAAATATAAGCGAAACATAATATAGCTATCTAATATAAGACATTGATACTGCCGTCTTTGTAGATGTGTAGATTTACACGCTTTTAAGTCTTACATTATAAAACAATTTACTTAATTCTTGTAAAATAACGTAAGAACAGAAGGGGATTTTAGTATAACGTTTAAAGGGAGTTGAACAACAAAATACTGTACTTTTATCTGCAATTTGGAATAAACTAATCTAAAATATCCTTTTAAAGAACTGAGCTATAATGGTTTCCGGAAACCTTTAAAATCGCTAAATTTTCATGGTTGTCTTCACTTTAAGTAAGTGTATAAAACAGAATTAAAAAAATAATCTTTTCTTTAATTGTGTTGATCTCCTGAAGTGCGGTAGAAGTCGTGATAAAAATATTAAAATAAAATAAAACAGTCAAGAAACCCCACTCTGATGATTTTACAAGGAATGACCCTAATATGTCCCTAATACACTATAATCAAACAAGAAATGTTATATTATAATTACCTGCTTTAAACCTGTGACAAGTATACAGTTATATGATTCTAAAAGTGCTCCGTTTGTTTTAGGCAAAGATCTGATGAAAAAATGGAAGACTTTGCGTGACAATTTCGTTCGGGAACTACGTATTTTAAAGAAAAATGAGACTGGAGCTCCAGCAACAAAAAAAAAGAAATACATTTTCTTTGACCAACTGTCTTTTTTGACACCTTACATGAAGCCCAATGACAAGAACGTATCAAATATTCCACCCCTTGAACACATTATATCTGAACAAGAAGCAGTAGAAACAGTAGAAACAACTAATGCAGTTGAGGTTCAAGAGGACGGTTGTAATGACAATGACCGTGCTGACAGCGTTTCAAATTCGTCACAAGTTGAACGTCAGAAGAGACAAGAACGTGTGTCAAAAAGAACTAATATTGAGAGAACTTTGACATCAGCTTCAAAAAACATTACATCATTGATGCAAGAAAGCATCGCCATTCAAAGAGCGAACACTTCCTCAGCTAACAGCTCAGATAAATCTGGGAACAAGGCATTTTTAATGTCCTTTCTTCCTGTTATGGACAGCCAACCACCACTTGCTGCCTTTGATGTTAGGATGCAACTAACTGAAGTGTTCCGAAATGCTATTATGAACCAAACACGAGTTCAGGAACCAGTGCCAGTGCGTACCCAAATGATGGACTACACATCTGCGTCACCATTAATGTTCTCGGGCCTAAATTCACCATACACAACTCCGACTCCGACCACACCATCAATAATCGGTGACTATGATGAAAACACCGAATGCTCTAATGCCACTTCCAGTGACAACACTCAAAACCAACCATTTAACATATCAGAATTTGTACATTTTTCCGTGAACCCGGGAATTGAACCATCTTCTAGTAAGAAGAAGTAGGCTAGTTTTTAAATGAAATACAAGTACGGTAAATTTCCCGTATATAGAGTCCCTCCCGATTTTTATTTTTTTTACTCTAAAGGGCCTATATGGAATATTTACCTAAAGTAGTAAAAGGTTTTTGTGTCGTGAAAGAAACCAATCGATTAACTGTGGAATAATGACAATTTTGTAATTAACTTCCCAGTGTGTTTGTGCAGAACTGAAACTTCTTGGTCATACAATTCTTTACTTACTTAATAGTAGTTCATATTTTGTAATATGTGGTTAGTTTACTTTTGTTTGTAGGTTATCTGTTTACAAAAGACTAAGCTAATATAACTATTGGAAAATGTTATAGGCTTACATTGTTCCTTCATTACAAATATATAGAAAAAGGTTGTATTTTATAACTCGGTCAAAATTGGTCTGCTAACTTTCAGAGCAATTTGAGGTAAATGAAATTTAATGTTGTTCCGTAATCAATACATAAAAATCAGTTACATTCAGTTTACCAAAATATGTTAACCTAGTGATTATAATGTATCACAAAATGATTACAACGTACCATTTGTGTTTGTAAGTGTCTGACTGCAATTTAAACTGAACGAGGCTCTTATTTGTATTTTTTATCAATATCCGATGTTACATATTGTACACCTGATAGAAATATTTATAATACTATGTTAAAAGAATCATTAAACTAAAACTAATACATATTCCAGAACTGTTTTTGCGTTTTTTATATAACCCTTACTTAAAACAAACATTATTCTAGAAGGAAAAAATAATAATATACACTAAATGTTTAAAACCACTTCAGGGTTAATCCATCCCAAGGTCCAGGAAAAAAATATTGGTTGCTTGATAATCTCAGAAAAAATTTTATTTGGTAGGTCAGTTCCTTATATTTGGGGGGATGCTTGCAAAGGCGAAAACAGCTAGCGGGCAAAACAAATAGGGTCCCCATTTCCAAATGGATCTACCAAATATGAATGTTTCTGAAAATGTCAAGCAACCACTGCTGGAACACTTGACATGGATCTACCCTTCGATTTAACCCATAAACGGCTTACCTGATGGTTATAGCAAGTCTTTCAGCTGGCTCAATACTCCTTTTCATGTTGGTATCTTTCTTCATCAGACCGTCACTGACAAGATGTAAAAGTTCATCAAATGAGCTAACAGACATCCTGTAATATTGGTAAAATTTGTCTTCATATTGTCTGTGCTTCTCAAACATCAAATGAAACGCACCTGTTGTCAATCTGCTGCTTAGAACGGGATGGGTACCCCAACGTCTATCCTGCCTTTTGGTCTTTTCCAAATACATCTCTAGTAGACACTGAAACCCTACAGCACCGATCTGCACTGCATCCATATTGGCAACTTGGAATAAAGTGATCTGGGAAGCAACGTGGCGGTTTCTGCGCTCGTATAGTCTGGCCAGCGGGGCGTTGACGCAAAAACAGCGCGACGCATTTTGCGTCCGTATAGTCTGGACTACTTATGCGCCGAACTTTGGCGTTAACGCGACGCATTTAGCGTCCGTATAGTACTAGCCTAAAACCACAGGCCGCACAATTGTGTCGGAAAGCAATAGTGACTGAACTGACTTGTCTGGCACACTTCCACATACTGGTTACATTGTTGCATTAATGAAAATAACGTTTGTTGCTTTCTTAACAAAGCAGCGTACAAGGGTTATATTGTTTATCGATTCACCCTCAGATTTGGCTAGCTGACAAAAGGATATTCTGTCTAACATAATTGATTGTTCTAACACATAGGATTCCTCTTGTTCGTTTAGCGTTTCATAAAAATGAATATAAGAAAACCAATTAATTGTTCAAGTAAAATTTTTAGTTTCAGTTTTTAGACAATAATTATTTTTGTAAGGTTCATGAAAAAAACATTGTAAGAAAATTCAAAACCACCATAATTTCACCGTACTCTTTCATTTTGTAATTTGTTTTTTACACATTGCTTCAAGAGGCTTCGACATTTATATTTTGTCATATTTTCATTTCAACTATAAATCGTATTCTTTTGATGCTAGGGCTGCGAATTACTTTCGATTCAATTTCAAGCTAATGTGCAACTTTTCGTATTCTTCTTCACTGAGTTGCTCGGCTTTTTCATTATCCGCACAATGGAAATAATTCATAAGTTGATTAAATCAATTCCTTCTCACTACAGCAGCCACAGGAGAATAGCTGCAAGCATTCGACCAGTATAATATAATATTAGGCATGTTATTTATAACTCTATGTATAAACCCACAGCAAGTTCATACTCATCTTACTAGCCGATAATACAAAACTAAAATTACTGATTTAAAAGCCCGTATCCAATAAATTCTGTAGCAAATATCTCAAAGTACATCCACCAAAACAGTTTTAAAATATTTAACAAGGAGGTGAGTTAGTTTGTTGCCAGGCTGTGTTGGAGGAAAGAAATCTTCCCTTTACAAGGACTACTTTGGTTCGATTTTCATTTTCCTCACCTTTTTTTCTGAGTAATGACGTGTTTTAATTTTGTTAGACGCTAATGTCGTGAATGTTGTGAAATCAATAATGTAATGTGTGGTATGGCATTGTATGGAAAAATTTACTATATCAAGAAAATACGGTATGAAAAAAATAAACTACTTCGCATAGAAGAAAATCCAGGCAATTTTATTTATCAACTTGATATGTTGAGGCACTGCTGTATCTCTGATTTTTAACTGAGATATCTTCTCCTGCGCGGTTACTCAGCGCTGTCTCGCCTACCACTCGGTCCTTCTATCAGTTATCTTATTTCCAATAATCAATTATATGTCTTTGAGTATTGTTAAAAGGGACGAATCAGCTGTTCGTAGATGCTAAATAAAATACTTACTACCAGCTGTTTCTTATATTAATAACAGCTGATGAGCAGACAACAATCAGATGTTGATATAAAGCATATGTGGTTAGTTGTTAAAATAAAGAATAGTTTTCATATTCATAATTAAAACGTTATCTCTTATGAGATGTGGTGGATGGATATTAGTTTGATGTTGTTGTGAAATAGAAAACACTAAAATTGAGAGGATACTTTGTTTCCCTAAAAATTGTTTTTTTGATTAATTTCAGTGACATTATTTAATATATTCCCCGATAAAGGCAGTGAGAAAACCCAATAAAATAAATTATTGATATTAGGGCTTATTAACTCATTATGCTGCCTTGTGTTAATTTATTACACAGAACTAGTGAGTTTCTAATGAAAAAAATGGTTTTAAGTAGTTTAGTTTTTTGTCATAATTATGGGATAAGCAGCTCTTTGGATGCGGAAACTAAGACTCACTTAAAATGGATAGAACCTA